>CAUYSK010029768.1:0-46297 GCA_963575035.1 Avahi laniger | reverse complement strand
TAAGAGCAAAAATTGCTGTAAGTTTTCTACTGAAATTTTTGGGAACATGTTGAATAGTGGAGTTGAATAATTATTGATCTCAGCCTCCATTGATTATAACATATTGTTTAATATGTATATAATGGTTTACTACTTTTTGGTGTCAGGAAGGATAATTTACTAAGATCTATGTGATATGAGTTGCTCAGAACACCCCTTAGGAATTGGTTTAGCCATCATCTGTCTGAATGGTCATTTCCTTCTTCACACTGTTGGTTGGTTGTTTGGGCTCAACCTCTTACAGGTGGCATTCTTGAGAAAGAAGAGTAGTGTCACTTCAAGAACGGCATTATCTTCTATTTAACTTTTCATGTTGAAAACGATGGGAGCAAATGTAGGGTGAGGGCCAGCTGCCTCAGGATAGGCCCACTCCACTGCTCGGCCCAGCAGATAAGCATAGCTCTGGTGACCCATTGCCGGGGTGGCAGTTGAGGCTCCATCACTGACTGGTGGTTTGATTTTCAGACAATCTACTTAACCCTTCTATGCCTCAGTTTCCTTTTCTGTAAATAGGTTATCATAATAACATCTACCTCTTAAGGGTTTTCTGTGATGACTAAAATAACTTAGTATACATAAAACACTTAAAAGAGTGCCTGTCATATAGTAATTATCCAATACATTTATTACTATTACTACTACTACTACTAGGTAATTATAGGATTCCTATAATCCTGCAAAGATCTGCAACCAACTCGTCATCATCATAAATCATCCACTTAAATGCCTTCATTAGAAATGCTAGTACTTGGTTCTCTTCTGATTCTATGATAATTATCAATTGGATTCTAATGTAACACTAGTAAAGATATAGAACCTCTTACATAAAACAGTTAACCTTGACAATAGAATTATAAGCAACTGCAGTTATGAAATTTCTCCCCTAGTTGATATTAATATTAATTGTCATTGTAGCATATTCAAAAAGTTGATGTGTGCGTATATACACACATATATATGTATTATACACATTAAATTTATAAAGTGTATATATATGTGTGTGTGTGTGTGTACACACACACACACACGCATGCACATATATAAAGTGTCTTATTCTGACGAGCATACTGTCAGTGATCCAGTGCTCTTTTCATTGTTAATCTAAAAAACAGTAACCAAGCCAGCAGTATAGTTACCAGTTTGGATTTTGAAAATTGAGTTCTTAATGAGTATAGAAAGAGCTATCACTACAATAATGGTGTGTAACAAGCAACTCTTAAAATTTCAGTGGTTCACAACAAAACACATTTATTTTTCTTGTCTATGAGCCTGTAAATAGTTGAGCTTGACTGGATTCAGCTGGGCTTGGCTCCATGTTGCAAGTTGGGCCTGGTTTCTTCTACCTTGGTCATTCTAGGACCAGCGGCGTTGTGGGCCATGTTCTTCTCATGGTGATGACAGAGGCCCAGAAGACAGAGGCACAGAAGACTAAGCCAAATGATACCAGCATATTAGAGCCTCTGTTCATAATACATCTGCTAACAGTACATAGGCCAAAGCCAGTCATGTGGTCAAGCTCATATTAAAGGGACAGGAAAACATACTCCTACTTCGTGAGAGGTTCTACAAAGTCCTATGAAAAAGAGTGTGGGCACGTAATTTTAATACAGGAAGGGAGTGAAGAATCAAGAAGAAGAATCCAATCTTTCACAAAGTCCTTATGATCCTGAAGTGGATAATAAAATTTCCACTTTAAAAATAAACTGTTTACCAAAAGCTTATATAAAGACAAGGAACAATTTGATGTTGAATTTCCAAAACTGCAATTTGAAATGTGGTTCTAATCGTATTCATCTTTGTTTTTCTTTTTTTTTTCTAGAGATGTGAAGAGGTTTGGCTTGGAATGCCATCACCTGTTCCTGTGAAATACGTTGACTATGTAACTCTTTTGAAGGACATGCTTGGCTTAGAGGAGGACTAACCATGCTGGTTTTGGTCAATTCCCTTTGATTTACTGCTCTAATTTTGCCAAGTTTATTTGAGTAGATATAATTTCATTACAAACAAAAAAGAACAAAGTTCATATTAAATGGAAATCCATAAACCACAATTAATCTTCTTTTGTCATGTTAGTTTTTCAGAACATCATATTATATTGCTGATGTACCAGCACTATTAAAAATGCCATTAAAAATGTCGACTATTTTTATAATATGTATGATTTATTAATATCAAAGAATCTTATGATAATTTTCCATCCAACATAATTTGATTCAACATAATTTGCTTCACAATATGAACAGAAAATGACTTTTGATGGCTACGCATGACAGTATAAAATCAAATTATATCAGAGCAATAAGTTGTGATTCTATTAAACATTTTTTGAAATCTTTTTGACACATTTATTACTTATATAAGTTTTGTAGCAACCCACCTCATCAAAATAATTCTTAAACCTCTCTACAGTGAACGTGTTTATTTTCTGAAGTTAGTAAAGCTATGGGAATAAAAGGAACCTCCTCCTCAACACACACACACACACACACACACACACACACACACACACGTAAAAATTTGGGAGAGAAATTGGAACATATGCAGTGTTTATATTTTTAATGCCCTTTTTCTATCTAAAGTCAGCTTGTTAGCTTAGGAATATATTCATGTGTATAAATTTATAGTATGACCAAAAATGTATTATGTCTAAAATATTTAAGGATGTGAATGCTGAAAATTTTGAGAATTTTTTTGGAGTTCATTTACACACACACACACACAAACACCATGCACCCCACCTCAGAGCTTTAAATATTCTAAAACTACATTCCCCTGCATTTCTCTAGTTCTATTTTTATTTTTCTTCGGTAGAACTCTTGTCATGTTGTATCCATTTGATTAAAGCCTATAGCCATGGACCTCTGGGAATTCACTGTAAGAAGTCTAACCTGATCTATCCCATTCTTCAGTGTTAGGCGTTCTCAGAGACAATGGAAGCCTATCAAGAAGGGATGCACCATTTACCTTTCAGAGACTACTCTGAGGAGAGGAAGAGGAGCTGATGATGTCTCAAGGGCCCCTTCGGTCTCATTATTCTTTCACTCCACATTTCCAGCAGCGTCTTGCCTAGAAATGAGCTGGCTTCTTGGCACTCAGATGTACCAATTTATTCGACAACAATGGCTCTTTCATTTTTTAAAAATTGAAGTTAATCAATATTTCTATATATAAAGCTAGGATAATTCCACATGTGCTATTGTTAGAATAGACCCCCTAGGATTTTCCAGTAGATTAGTGTGTGCAATTTATATACAAGAACCATCTACCCATAAAACCTAATTTTGACTACTTGATTTTTGTCCCAGGTTTTTTTTTTTTTTTTAAGACAACTGACAGTGCCAAGCCATTTTGTCACTTTAAGATTTTTCCATTCCCCAGAGAGCAAGCTTTTAGAAGGATGACACTTTCCTGGAACTTTTCAAGCTGACACATTCGTCACTTACCTATTCAGCTCTTCAGTCAGTTGTCTTTCCTTCAAGAGTTTAAATATGTAGATAATTTAGCCCTTGTACAGGTTCATAATGTAGTTCATTTGAGAAATGGGAGGAGAAAAAGAAAGGAAACAAACCAATGATAATTCTCCTGAGATTGTGGGGTGACAATGGCTCATTCTATTGTAGAGATGTGTGTTACTGCCCTGGTTGTTTCCGGTTCAAGCTCACAATTAGCAATGAAATGGCCATTATAGGAATCATGCCGATAAACATGATACATTGCAGCCATACAGACACTTTAAATAATTATTCTTTTATAACTAAGCCATATACTGAAGAAGATTTATAATTTAGAGATAATATCCCCATTAGTAAAGTTTATGACCCAATAAACAGCTCCCACTAGTTAATAAATGCCAAAGCCATAAAAACAAAGGCTATTACTGTAATAGAATTTCTGTACCTCCCTCTTTTGCTGGTGGTCTCAAGACACTGAAGGGAAATGCTATCTTAGGGAAAACATTTATTCTCATTATGTAAATATCAATGAATTGTCTTACAATCCATCTGGAAATCTCCCAGCCCTCCTTGGTCACAGGTGGTCCTGAAATGCTGATGCGTTCTGCTTAGGTTTCAAGCACTAGATAACTCTGGGTTTCAGCACAAATAAACCCTGTGACTAAAATCTTTGGGGGAGGTGGAGAGGTGGGCTGGAATTTCTGCCTCTTCTTTTCCCTCTGAAAAAGAGAAATCCCAACTAGTGTCATTGTTCCAGGGTAATAATTTTGAAAACAGCTTCACAACATTTGCATGTACTTGTATTTTTAGCTGCTAACATTTTCTCATTTTGGTGGAAAAGTAAGTGCTGCTTCAGATGCCTGGGTGAGTTGAAGGTTAATATAGGCAAACCTTTTGTCCTAAGAACTAATTGTTTTTTAGTATTCTTGGAACTGTGGGAATGATTGATAAAATCATTTGAAAGCCCAAATCAAATCATGTCTTCATACAAAATTGATTAAAAGCTGTTGAAGTTCCCATTAAATAGTTTGTTGAGGCACTGTTGTGAAGTACGATGTTGTCAGCAGATGACTAATTTGCAGTGCTTATTTGCCTTTTAATTCCCTTTTTTACCTAACTCTTTGAACAGTAATGTGGATAAGTCTATTGGTTCATTTGATTTTATTTTTTTGAATTTTTTATTTTTAATTATTATGGGTACATAATAGTTGTAGATCTTTATATATTGGTTAACTTTAGCTAAGCTTACTAAAATGGTTAAAATTTCAGACAATAGAAAGGAGGTGCAGAGCACTGTATCTTTCCAGCATTATAATAGTTTAAACATTTTGCTACTTTATGTATTACCTTTGACTTAATTGGCTGAATACACCATTCTTGGTATTTCTTGTTTTTTTTTAATGCTAGACAATTTGAAATTTGGTTATTTGGGGTTGTAGAGCTTCCAGGCTTTCTGAACACCTCAGTCATGAGTTCAGGATATTTAAATTGCCTTTCATTCTTTCAAATGCCAGGGAGTTATTGATGAATAAAATGAAACCTCCTCAAATTATAAAAACCAAAACACAATACTCTTGGCTCTGCAACTTGGATTTACCTTAATTCAAGTAGGGGGTTGCTTCCTAGCCTTTTCCATTTATTTCTCCTTTTGCCTTCACCTTCCTCTGCACATTATTACTTTGCTCTAAATTCAGTAGTTAGAATGGTAATGAAATAGTAGGGCTTTCCACAAAATATTTATGATATTGAATAATGCAGAATCTATTGAATAATGAATTGTCATGCTCCCAACTACATGTATATTCTCTTTAGTTATGAGTATAGATCCCTGAATTTTGAATACCCTTCAAAATTGGTCTATAAATGGCCTTTCAGACAAACAGCTTCCCAATGATGGTATACTTGAGTAATGCAGTAATGCATCTCTGCCCTAATGTTTTTTGGGCAAAGACTGAATTGCTTCAAGTTGAAGGCAGGTTGAGACCTTTTCAAAAACGAGTCTTTTCAAGTTGACTGAGCATCTTCAGAGACATAATGCTTTTCAATTCCCAAGAGAATGTAATGTGTAAAAATGGAAAGCCCACTGAGGCAAGATGAATGAAGCTATTTAGCAAATAATAAACCTGGAGTGATAATGGAGCAAACATCCATTATTACAAAGAGTAGCACTGACTGTGCAATTAGTTTAAGAGAATTTTGTAACTCACTTCAATCCACCTTCTTCTACCAGGTTATATATTGGTTTAAAGATACATTTTCTTTCAAGGTCAATTGAGCTTCTTAAAACTAAAAATTTTGAGACAGCTTTGTCAACAGAGTGGCCAGAATGAGCATCTTCTTTGCATTTCTTCCTGGTCGCCAGTAAAATTCCTTCCAAGGGGACTTTTGAGCTCATTATGTGTCTGGTGTGTGGCACACACAGGAACCCAGGGATCAGCAAGGCTGCTCAGAAGCAACTGGTAAAAAGGCTAAAAAATGTGGCTGATGAAAAACTCCACAGTGGCTCTGCAAGCAGAGAATTAATGACTCGCTGGAATCAGTAGGAGCCTTTACTTCTAAATACTCATTAGTTAAAGCTGTGAGGCCCGATGGTATGCAAGTTAGAGAGGGAAAGGGGGCTCGCCCCTCCCCATTGTCTATTTTGAACAGAATATGCACATTTAACTCAAAGTGGTGAATGGTTCAAATACATCAAACCACTATTCATCAGTCTCTCAGCTTCCTGAGCACCACCTTGCCTCTGTGGAAAGCCAACAATAGAAGAGATCCTTATTAAGACCTCACTATAATATTAAAATCCAGAGGGGCTGATAGCTTGGTGAAAACATGAAAATGCATTCTCCTTTAGAAGTAGTTCCACCAAAGTCATCTTTGTGTTTCCTTCTTCCTCCTTTGACTATACAACAAGAACAACTGACTCAAATAAGAACTTGATAAGATTACTTTTGCCTTCTTTTCTCTCCCATGCTAACACTGCTTTTCATTATGGCTGTGAAGCTATCCATTGAATAAAGAACAGGAGCTGAAAAGCCATTTCAGACTGCTGCAAATACCCCCAGCCCTAACTATGGCTGGAGCGAGGAGAGTAAGAGGGCAAGTGGCAGGAGGTGGTCATTGCAGAGAAGAGTCCGGGCGAGAATGGGGACCACCTTGTGCGTGTAACTCACATTTAAAGAGTTTGAGCTTCATCCCAAGGGAATGAGAAGTTACTGAAAGATTTTAATCTGGGGAATGAAAAGATCATGTCTGTATTTAAAAATATCTGGCTGCTTTATGCATGTGAACTATAAGAGTGAGTTTGGTGGCAAGAAGGCTGATTAGGAGACTGTTGCCAAAGAAGTGATGGGAGGTTTGGATTAATGTAATGTTAGTGAAAAGTGGAGAGATAGATTCAGGACACGTTCAGAATGTTGGAGATGAGGAAGAAGAAGAAATCAAAATTATGACTGGGTCACTTTGACAGCTGAGTAGATGGTGTTGCCATTCATTGTGCTGGGAAACACCAGAGAAAAATCAGGTGAAGGGAGAAATATCAAGAATTCTGTCTCGGGCATGCTAAATTAGCGTCCCTGTGGAATAGATAAGTGCAGATGTTGATAAGGCAGCTAGATTAACAGGTCTGAATCTCAGCAGAATGGCCTGGGCTGGAGATGCATATTTGAGAATCATCAGAATATGAATGGTAATTGTGAGTTCGAATAAGATTACCCAGGAGGAGTGTTTGTTGTCTGAGAACCATAGTGCCTGGCATATTATTAACAATAATAATTTTTTTAAAAAACAGCTTTATTAACATACAATGAACTGCACATAAAGTGTACAATTTGATGAGTTGACATATGTACATACCCATGGAGCATAATTTCCAATCAAGATAATGAATTGTTAAACTAAATTTAGCCTGAGGTTGCCTCCCTCCTTTAAGTCCTAACATAATGAGCTGTAAACTGAAAGCCTGATTTAGGAGTACTGTGTACTTTTGTAACAAATAATTGAGTCTCAGCCAGTCACAGCAGCTGAGCTTCAGTCAGTCACAGGTGGGCAACTGATCAGACCACGTTCAAATAAGGCGAACACGGAGCTGTAACCAATCGAGCTGTTTCTGTAGCTCACTGACATTTTCCGTCCATTAATGCTGCTTCCCCATGCTGTAGAGTAGAGTTCGCTGAACCTCTGGTTCTGAGGGCTGCTTCATTCAAGAATCGTTCTTTGCTCAGTTAAACTCTGTTAAATTTAATTTGGCTAAAGTTTTTCTCTTAACAGAACATATTCATCACCCCTACCAAATTCTTCATGTTCCTTTATAATCTCCCCCTTTTGTTAATCCCCATCCTCCACAATACCTCATACCCAGGCAATGACTGAGCCACTTTCTGTCACTATAGATAAGTTTGCATTGTCTAGAATTTTATATAAATGAAATTATACAGTATGAGCTCTTTTGTCTGGTGATCTTTCACTCAGCATAATTGTTTTGAAATTCATCCATATGTTTGTGTGTATTAGTATTTCATCTTATTACTGAGTGGTATTCCATTGTGTGGGTATACCACAGTTCATCCATTCACATGTTGATGGACATTGGGTTGTTTCCAATTATTAGTTATTACAAATAGAGATGCTGTGAACATTCATGTATGAGTGTTTGTATGGACAAAGGCTTTCATTTCTCTTAGGTACATACCTAGGAGTGGAATGGCTAGATCCTATGGTTGGTGTATGTTTAACTTTTTAAGTAACTGTAAAACTGTTTTCCAAAGTGATTGTACCATTTTATATCCCTTCCAGCATTGTACGAAGTTCCAGTTCCTCCACATTTTCACCAATACTTGCGTGGGAGCTCAAGACACAATACCCCAAAGTATGGCACTTAGTGTGCTGAGTACTTTGAATTGAAAGAGATCGGAAGCCCTCAGAAGCAGCCTCAAAGACAGAATCTCTCTGACCTTCTCCTACCTTCCTCTCTCCATCTCCTCTTTTCTCCCTGAAGTCAGTCATACAAACCAGAATTGTTCTTTTCCAAGGCAGGTCGTAGAAACTAGAACTCCTCTTCCCCAAAACAAACCATAAAACCTAGAAAAGGTTATTCTTTGACTTTCCTCCTTCTCCCTTGAAGACCCTCATGTGACACGTGTCCTTTCCTATATGCAGAGGAAAGAAATGCTGCACAAAGAGACCAAGAAGAATCTGAACAGACAGGCCTTGCTGGGCTTCCTCCCTCACTCTATTACCGTCAGATCAGACCCTTTTGTCCAATCACATGTCTACGTGGTTGTTCATTCTTCGATGAACCTGGGCACAAAAATAGATAGTTTTCCCCGGGTCTTTCGGTCTTCATTTCTGAAGGCCCGGTGTCACATAAAACTTTCATTAAATAAATTTGTTAAGCTTTTCTCTTGTTAACATGTCTTTTGTAATAGGATGATGGGTGAGGTAAGGTATTGCATTTCCACCTTTACATTTGGTATAGTCAATTTAAAAATGTTTAGCTATTCTAATGGGTGCGTAATAGTCCATTAACACCCCATATCCGTGGGTTCCACATCCATGGATTCAACCAACCTTGGATGAAAAATATTTTTTAAAAATTGCATCTATATTGAGCATGTACAGACTTTTTTGTCTTATTATTTTCTAAATAATACAGTATAACAACTATTTACATAGCATTTACATTGTATTAGGTATAATAAGTAATCTTGAGATGATTAAAGTATACAGGAAGATGTACATAGATTATATGCAAATATTGTGCCATTTTTTATCAGGGACTTGAGCATCTGTGGATTTGATATATGGGGGAGGTTCTGAAACAATTTCCCACAGATACCGAGGAAAGACTATATCTCATTGTAGTTGTTTGTTTTCTTCTTATTGAGTTTTGAGAATTCTTTATATGTTCTGGATACAGACTGTTTATCTGATGTGTGATTTCCAAATATTTTCTCTCACGCTATGATTATCTCTTAACAAGATCTTTTGGAAGGCAAAAGGTTTTAATTCTGACAAAGTCTATTTTATCAATTCTTTGTTTTATGGATTATGATGTTGGTGTTATAGAAAATAAATCTTTGCCTAAACCAAGGTCACAAAAGTTTTCTTCTATATTTTCTTCTAGAAGTTTTATAGTTTTAGGTTTTCATTTAGGTCTATAATCCCTTTTGAGTTTATTTACGAAGTCCATTTCAAAATCCACACAGTGTGAAGTATGGCTCCAAGTTTTGTTTTTTTTTTTTTTTTTTTTGCATATGGATATCGAATTGTTACAGTACCACTTGTTTAAAAAGCTATCATTTCTCCAGTGGATTGCCTTTGTACCTTTATCAAAAATTAGTTGTTGATTTATGTATGGTTTTATTTCTGAGCTTTCTGTTCTCTTCTATTAATTTATGTCTCTAACTTTACACAAATATCATACTGTCTTGTTTACTGGAGTTTTATCATGTTTTGAAATCAGTAGTGGTAATTCTCCAACTTTGTTCTCCTTTTCATACCTGTTTTGGCTATTCTAGATCTTTTGCATTTCCATATGAATTTCCAAGTTTTAGCTTGTCAATTCTAAAGTCCCGCTAGGATTTTGACTGAGATTGTCCTGAATCTATGGATACATCTCAAGAGTATTGATATTTTATAATATTGAGTCTTCTGACTCATGAACACAGTATATCACTCCATTCATTTAAGACGTCTTTACCTCAGTAATGTTTTGAAGCTTTTGGTGTGCAAGTGATGTACATATTTGACAGATTTCATCCTAAATATTTCAGACTTGTTAATGCTAATATAAATGGCAACTTTTGAAAATTTTGATTTGATTACTTGTTCCTAAAAGATAGAAATACAATTGATTTTTGCACATTGATCCTGTATCCTTCAACTTTAATAAACTCATTGATTACTCTTGTAGATTGTTTATAAATATCATCAGATTTTTCATGTAGACAATCCAAAAAGATGATCACAGATGATCATATTTTTCACATAGTACAATGTTGAATAGACGTGGTGAGGGTAGACGTACCTTTCTTGTCATTGAATTTAAAAGGAAAGCTTCAGTTTTTCACCATTAAGTATGATGTTAGCTGTAGGGTACTGGTAGACATCCTTTTTCAGATTCAGAAAGCTCCCTTCCATTTCTGTTTTGCTGAGAGATTTAATCAGGAATGGATATTGGATTTTGCTAAATGTTTTCACTGCATCTATTGAGGTGATCATACCATTTTTCTTTTAAAATGTTGTTAATATAGTAAATAATATTAATTTTTTAAATGTTTTTATTAAGATGAAATATATATTACACAAAATCAACCATTTTAAATTTTAAAATTCAATAGCATTTATTACGGCAGTCCTCAACCTTTTGGTACCAGGCACAGGTTTCATGGAAGACAATTTTTCCATGGACCAGGTGGTGGGGGGTGGGGGGGGAGGCGGAGCTCAGGCAGTGATGCAAGCGATGGGGAGCACCTATAAATCACCACTCACCTCCTGATGTGTGACTGGGTTCCTAAGTTTCATGGAAGACAATTTTTCCATGGATGCGGGACAGGGGAGGGAGGTTGGAGCTCAGGCAGTGATGCACGGCCTGGTTCCTAACAGGCCACGGATTGGGACGAGCCCTGGCCGAAGGGGTTGGGGACTGCAGATTTAGTACATTCACAATGTTGTACAACCACCACTTCTAGTTCCAAAACAGTTGTATCACCCTAAAAGGAAACACCATACCATTAAGCAGTCACTCCCTATTACCTTCTGCCCTCAGGCCTGGAAACCACTAATCTGCTTTCTGTCTCCATGAATTCATCTTCTCTAACTATTTTACTAAATGGAATTGCACACTAGATGACCTTTGTATCTGGCTTCTTTCACTTAGCATAATATTTTTGATGTAAAATGTTGTAGCATGTATTGGTACGTCATTCCTTTTTGTGGCTGAATAATAATTTATTTTATGGATATACCACAATTTGTTTATTCATTCATGCATCAATGGACATTTGGGTTGTTTTCACCTTTTGGCTACTGTGAACAGTGCTGCTGTGAACATGCGTGCACATGTATTTATTTGAGTACCAGTCTTTAGTTTTTTTGAGAATATACCTAGGAGTGGAATTGTTGGGTCATATGATTATTCTACACTTAACTTTTTGAGGAACTATCAAACTGCTTTCCATAGCAAACCATTTCACATTCTCACCTGCAATGTATGAGAGTTCCAGTGTCTTCACATCTTCAGCAACATTCATTTTTTCCCATTTTTTAAAAAAATTATAGCTATCCTGGTAGGTGTGAACTGATAGCTCATTATGGTTTTGATTTGCATTTCCATGAAAAGATGTTGAGCATCTTTTCACAGGTTTGTTGGGTATTTGTGTATCTTCTTAAGAGAAATGTCTACTCAAGTTCTTTGTCTACTTTTTAATTGAAAACGACATTGATTTTTGAATGTTAAACCAACTGTGCATTACTGGAATAAACCCTACTAGGTAGTGATGTGTTCTTCTTATATACTGCTGGATTCAATTTGCTAAAATATTATTTAAAAATTTCTCCTATGAAAATCCTCGAAGGGTATTAATTTATAGCTGTCTTTTGTTGTCATATCTTTGTCTGGTTTGGGTTTCATGATAATGTTGGCCTCATGCAATGAGTTGATAAATATTCCTTGCTTTTCAATTTTATGGAAGAGTTTGTGTAGAATTGGTATTGTTCCTTCCTTAAACATTTAGTAGAATTAACCAGTTTGGGCCTGCAGTTTGCTTTGTGGGAAGGTTTTTTAAAACTACATCCTCAATTTCTTTAGTAGATATGGGGCTTTTCATGTTATATATTTCTTCTGTGGTGAGCTTTGGTAGTTTGTATCTTTAAAAGAATTTGTCCATTTCATCTTGATTGTTGAATGTATTGGCTTAAAGTTGTTCATGATATTTAATTCTTATCCTTTTACTATCTAAAGAGTCTTTAGTGATGTCCCTTCTCTTTTTCCTGATATTGGTAACTTCTCTGTTCTTTTCTTTCTTCCTGATTAGTCTGGCTAGAGATTAATCAGTTTTATTGATTTTCTCAAACAAGCAATTTGTTAGTTATTTCATTAACTTTCTCTAGTGTTTTTCTGTTTTCTATTTCATTGATTTCTGCTCTGATCATTATTATTTCCTTTATGCCACTTACTGTGATTTTAATTTTTTCTTTTTTCTAGTTTCTTAGAGTAGAAGCTGAAGTCATTGATTTCAGGTCTTTTGTCTTTTCTAATGTAATCTTTTAGTGCTATAAAATCCCCCTAAATACTGCTTTAATGGCATCACACAAATTTCGATATGTTGTATTTTCATTTTCCTTCAATTACTCATTCAGTTACTTCTTATTTCCTTTTGATTTCTTCTTTGATCTACAGGTTATTTAGAAATGTGTTATTTAGTTTCAAATATTTGGAGATTTTCCAAAGATCTTTCTGATGATTTCTAATTTAATTCCCTATGGTGTGTGAACACACTTATATGACTTGTATACTTTTAAATTCATTGAGATTAGCTTTATGGCCCAGAATATGGGCTGTCTTGGTAAATTTATCACTTGCACTTGAAAAGGGTGTGTATTCTATGCTTCTTTTGTGGAGTGATCTATAAATGTCAATTAGGTCAAGCTGTTTAAATTTTTTATATCCTTACTGATTTTCTATTTACTTGTTCCAACAATTATCAAGAGGAGGGTATTGAAGTTTCTGACTATAATTGTTATTTTATCTGTTTCTCCTTGCAGTTTTATCAGTTTTTGCCTCATGTATTTGAAACTCTGTTAATAGCTGCATGAACATTTAGGACTACTATGTCCACTTGATTAATTGATCCTTTTATCATTATATAATGAATGCCCTTATCTCTGGTAATATTCTCTGTTCTGAAATCTACATGGTCTGATAATAATGCCACTGCAGCTTCCTTTTCATTGGTGCTACCATAATATATTTTTTCTGTCTTTTTCTTTTAACTTATATGTATTTTTATGTTTGAAGTATCTTTCTTATAAACAGCATTTAGTTGGGTCTTGTTTTTTTATCCAATTTGACAACTGCTACCTTTTAACTGGTGTATTTAGACTACTTGCATTTAATGTAATTACTGATGATTAGATTTAAATCTGTCATCTTGCTATTTGTTTCTATTTGTCCAATTTTCTCTTTGTTTCTTTTTCCTTTTGTTCTTCCTTCTTTTAGATTAATCAGATTTTTTTATGATTTCATTTTATCTCTGTTGTTGGATTATTAGCTATTGTTAGGGAAAAAAGCTTTTCTTCTACACTTTTATTTTCAGTAATTGGGGTCTGCAAATTAAACCGAAAAAGGCAGATTAACAAGAGAAAAAGAATTAATGATGTACATACATATGAAAGTTTACAAAAATTGTGACACAAGGAGGCAGTTAGAAGGTGGGGTTTATATACCATCTTAATAGGGGATGGCAAGGGGCAGAGAGACACTTCTGGGAGAACAAATGACTTATTAGAAGGGAGGGAGAAAGGACACTTATGGAGAAACAAATGACTTTTTGGAAAGATAGATGGGCCCTTAAGATAAGAGGTGGGAGATATGATAGTTTTGTGACAATGTCTCTTTGTGTATGGTGCCAACTTCTCATCTGAGAAGAGAAGATTAGAGCTACTTCTGGGGAGGGATTTATGACAATTGACTTCTTCTGGGAGGCTCTGCTTTTAGGCAGAGAAGGGATTTCAGAAGCTCAAATGCCTTCAGCTCAAAATAATTTTTATGCCATACTGGTTTATTCTGGACCCCTTCATTATAACTCTTCAGTTTGTTATTATATTAATTGTTTTAGGGTTTGCAGTACATGCCTTTAACTTAGCACAATCTATAACACCTTCCAGTGATGGTGTGTGGTACAGTATAGTATAGTACGATAATCTTAAAATAATATACTTCCATTTCTTTCCTCTTAAATTTTGTGCTATTGTTATATACTTTACTGTTACACATGTTATAAATCCCACACTGCATTGCTATTTTTGTTTAATAGTCAATTATCTTTTAAAAGAGATTTAAATAACAAGAAAAAAGCTAATATATTTACTCATGTAGTTCCCATTTCCTGTGCTTTTTTTTTTTTTTTCTCTGTACAGATCCATGTTTCCATCTGGTATCATTTTTCTTCTGCCTGAAAGACTTCCTTTAACATTTCTTATAGTGTGGGTCAGTTGGTGATGAATTATTTTGCTTTCCTTTTAAATGTCCCAAAAGATCTTTATTTTGCTTCCATTTTAAAAAGATACTATTGCAGGATATAAATGCCTAAGTTGAAAGTTTCTTCTTTCTCTATTTTAAATACATTGTTCCTCTCACTTCTGGCTTTCGTTGTTTCACAAAAGAAATCTGTCAACCTTATTTTTGTTCCTCTATATGTAATGTATGTTTTTTCTTTGGCTAGTTGCAACATTTTCTACTTATCACTGGTTTTAAACAATTTGTTTGTGATGAACCTTGGGATAGTTTTCTTGTGCTTGAGGTTTGTTGAGCTTCTTGGATCATTAGATTTATAGTTTTCATAAAATTCAGAAAATTTGGGGCGATATTTTCTTCAGGTACCTTTTTAGTTCCTACCCTTCTCTCTTCTCCATTGGTGACTCCCATTACATGCATATTAGGCTGCTTAAAGTTGTCCCACGGCTTGCCAATGCTGTTGTTCACTCTTTTTTCATTCCTTTTTTTTTTTCTGCATAGTTTGTTTTGGATACTGTCTTTTGCCAGGTCTTCAAGTTCAGTAATAATTTTTTCTTCAATACATAGGAGAATAAATCTGTCATTAATCCTGTCCATTGTATTTTTCATCTCGTATTGTAGATGATGTTAGATTTAGAACTTTTTATATCTTTCATGTCTCTACTTAACATGCTCATTTTTTTTCTCTAGCTTCTTATATGTATGGAACAAAATTATAATAATTACTTTAATGTCCTTGTCTACTAATTCTATCATCTATGCGATTTGTGTCTGTTTTGATTGATTTTTCTCTCCATTATGGATAATATCTTCCTGCTTTTTTGTATGCTTGCTAATTTTTTATTAGATGCCAGACATTTAGACTTTTACCTTGTGAGGCACTGAATATATTTGTATTCTTATAAACAATTTTTAGCTTTGTTCTGGGATATGGTTAAGTTACTTGGAAACAGTTTCCTTCTTTCCGGTAATGCTTTTAAGCTTTGTTAGGCAAGATAAGAGCAGCCTTTAGTTTAAAGCTAATTTTTCACCAATACTGAGGGAAACCCTTCTTAATACTTTACCCAATTCCTCATCATTACTAAAGTTTTTGACTCTGACTTGTAGGAACAAGAACGTGGTAGGTAGAATTCTAACATATTTTCCAATGACCCACAGCTTTATATAATCCCTTTTCTTTTGAGTGTGGTTGTAAATGTAAATATGATGGGATAGTCACCACCATGATTAAGTTATGTTATCTGACACAGTTGATGTTAAGACTGATTACCGTGGGCGAACCTAACCTAATCTGATGAGCCCTTAAAAAGGAGTAGGCTCTTCCTGACAAAAGAAATTTGAAGCATTTGAGAGATTGAACATGAGGGAGATTCTCTTTTGATGATTTTGAAGATGGAGAGGGCCACATGGCAAGAACCTGAGATCAGCCTCTAGGATGAGAGCAACTCCTGCTCTAACAGCCAGTGAGAAAATGGTACCTCAGTCCTACAACCGTAATGATCTAAATTCTGCCAACAACTTGATTGAGCTTGGAAGTAGATTCTGCCCCAAAGCCTCCAGAAAGGAACTCAGCCCATCTAACACACTGGCAACAGCCTGTGAGACCCTAAGCAGAGGACCCACTAACCCATGTTTGGACTTTCGACTTAAAAAAACTATGAGTTAATAAATGGGTATTTTTTTAAGCCACTAAGTCTACGGTAATTTGTTACATAGCAATTGAGAATTAATATAAGGAACTATTCTTGGCCTTATGGGACTTCTGAGGACTTTTTTTTTATCACCCTTTTATCATCCTCAACTCTTTTCTTGGCCTTAAGTTTTCCCCTCACATGCATATGCTGATCAATACTGGATGGAAGACTCAAGTCCACCTTTACTTGACTCAAGGTGGAAGAGCCTCTATGGGGATATTTGTAGTTCTATCTTTGTATATCTCTCTATTCCAGCAGTCTGCCTTGAGAACTCCGGCCTCCTTGGCCTCCTTGGACTCTAAACTCTGTCTACTCAACTCAGGGAGGCTGCTAGGTTTTGCCTAATATCCTTCTCCTTGCACTTTAAAATTTCTCTCCAGGCTGTCCATATGGCTCATTTGTTTCCTGTCTCTTAGAAATCACCATCTCATTGGTTGATGTCCAATGCCTTAAAAACTGTAGTTGCATATGTTTTTACTGTTTTTTAGTTGTTTCAAGGCAAAAGTAGAAGATGTAGCTTTTTTTTAGTAGGGTCATATAGTTATATAATTTTTAGTTGGTAGTGTTCCAGTTTTGTACTTTAAAAATAAATCTCCTGCTAAACATTTTTCTGTTTGGCTCCATGTGTATCGTACTTCTTGCTAGTTTCCACAGTATTTAGCATGATACCTTACATATAGTAGGCATTCAATATATGTTTAACTTTTATTTTTTAAATTTAATTTTTTTTTGGAGACAGAGTCCCACTCTGTTGCCTGTGCTAGAATGCCATGGCTTCAGCCTAGCTCACAGCAACCTCAAACTCCTGGGCTAAAGGGATCCTCCTGCCTCAGCCTCCTGAGTAGCTGGGACTACAGGCATGTGCCACCATGCCCGGCTAATTTTTTCCTATATATTTTTAGTTGTTCAGCTAATTTCTTTCTATTTTTAGTAGAGACGGGGTCTCACTCTTGCTCAGGCTGGTCTCGAACTCCTGACCTTGAGCGATCCACCCGCCTCGGCCTCTCAGAGTGCTAGGATTACAGGAGTGAGCCACCGCACCCGGCCTTTAAATTTAATTTTTAAAACTCATCATTTATTTGCAGCAAACTTTCAGAAATACTGTGGGTACCATTACTTGATTTCACATTAGTTTTCAAAAATATCATTGTATAACAACACCCAAACTAGATTATTATAATATATGGATATATACATGTAAACATAAATGTGTATTACACTATCTTATTCTGGCTTACCCTGAAAACAGATCCTAAGATTAAGGCTAGTGGGCAGGTAGTTTATTTAGAGGTGTCATTCCAGGAAGCAGATGTTCACAAGAAGCAGAGTGGAGCAGGGAAGGGGGAAAAGAACCAATCCAAGCACAGATAGAGTTCACCACCATTATAGAAGATGGATGCTCAATCCAACTGGAACCTTCTGTAAAGTGTTAAGAAATGAGTCTCAGAACTGTCTGCTCAAGGGTCAAAGGCAGAAATCATTTATCTATTGGCCCCTGTTCTCCATTGATCTAGTGGTCCCATGTGTTTCAAACTCCCTCACACCTTCTTGTTGTCCATGTGTGGATTCAGAAGAGGTTCCTACCGACAGAGTCAAAGGAGCCCCAGGAAAGGAAATGAGAAGTATATGACACGAGCTGAGGAGAGGTATTGTCCAATTGCACCTGCGTGAAGCCAAAGTTTGAATGGAACTGGTTGCTGGAGTAGAGCCTGGAGTAAGACAAGTGGCTAAGAGGATTTTGGAATAGTATAGAGGGGTTACCCAATACAGATATCATTTTGCAACTTATTTAATAATAGAATCTTTTATATTAGTTTTTAACAGTCTTTTAAATTGATATTCAAACAATTTTGAGTAGGCTCAAGTTGCAGAACACTAAGGCCTTATAGTGAAAATCTTAAAAGCAGCCACAGAACAATGACATATTATGGACAAAGGAACAAAAATAAGCATTTCAGCAGATTTTTTTCATGAACAGTGCAATCAAGAAGATAGTGGACTAACAACTTTAAGGTACTGAAAAGGCAAAGCTGACAATGTAGAATTATATTCCAAGTGAAAATATTTTTCAAAAATTAAGGCAGAGTAGGTACTCAAATAAATACTTATACACAAATGTTCATAGCAGTACTTGTCTCAGTAGCCAAAAAATGCAAACAACCTAAATGTCCATCAGCAGATGAATAGATAAACAAATTGTGGCATATACATACAGTGAAACATTATTCAGCCATAAAAGGGAATGAGGCACTGATACCTGCTACAGCATGGATGAACCTTGAAATCATTACGCTAAGTGAAAGAAGTCAGATACAAAAGGCCACATATTGTATGATTTAATGTATATGAAATATCAAAAATAGGTGAGTTCATCAAGACAAACAGCAGAGTGGCTGGAGAGCAGGAAGAATGGGGAGTGACTGCTTAATGAAGACAAGTTTTCCTTTTGAAGCAATGAAAATATTTTGGAACAAGATAGAGATGGTGGTTGTACAATATTGTGAACATACTAAATGCCACGGAATTTTACACTTTAAAATGGTTAATTTTATGCAATGTGAATTTCACCTCAATAAAAATATAGCAGTTGACCACAGACTGGAAGACTCAATATAATAAAGAAGCTAATTCTCTCAAATTTACATACAGATTTAATACAATTGCCACTAAAATTTCATCAAGATTTTTGTAGATGAAGACAAGGTTATTCTAAAATTTATATGGGAAAGGAATGAGGCTAGAATAGCTCAAATAATTTTGAAAAAGAAAAAAGTGGAGGAGTCAGTCCATCTGATTTAAAGATTTATTATATAGCTACAATCATCAGCACAGCTTGGCATTGGTAGGAGGATAGAAACATAGGTCAATGGAAGTGAACAAAGAACCCAGAAACAGACCCACACAAATATGATCAACTTCTTTTTGATAAAAATGCTAAAGCAATTTAATGGAGGAAGCATAGCTTTTCAACAAATGCTGCTGAAATCATTGAACATAGGCAAAAAGAAAAACATGCTTTGACTTAAACTTCATGCTTCATAGAAATATCACCTCAAAATAGATCATGGACTTAAGTGTAAAATGTGAACCCATATAAATTTTAGGAAGAAGACTCAGGAGAAAATATTCAGGATAAAGGGGAGGTGAAGACATCAAAAGCATTATCCATAAAAGAAAAAAAAACTGATAAGTTGGATTTCATCAAAATTAAACATTTGCTCTACAAAAGACCCTGTTGAGAGGATGAAAAGATAAGCTACAGATCAAGAGAAAATCTTTGCAAACCATATATCCAACAAAGGAGTAGTATTGAGAATATATAAAGAAATCCCAAAAATCAACAGTAAACAAACAATCTGTTACAAAATGGACAAAAAACATGAACAGACATTTCACCAAAGAGGACATGCAGATGAAAAATAAGCACGTGAAAAGTCATTCAACATCATTTAACCATTGGACTAATGCAAACAAAGTCACATTGTGATATCACTACACATGTATCAGAATGACTGAAAAAATAAGAAATAAGAAATAATAGCAACAACACCAAATATTGGCTGATTGTGGAAAAGCTGAATAACTCATACATTGCTAGTGGGAATGTTAAATGCTATAGTCACTCTATAAAACAGCTGACAGTTTCTTAAAACTAAACATGTAACTACCATATGACCCAGCAACTTTACTCCTGGGTATGAAACATATATATGAATACTCATAGCAGCTTTATTCATAATAGCCCAAACAACTCAGCTGTCTTTTAATGTGTTAATGATGAAACAAATTGCAGCACCTCCATACTGTGGAATACTACTCACCAATAAAAAGGAATAAATTATTGATACAATGTGACAACTTGTATTATAGATACTTTGCCTACAGAGAATTATGCTGTGTGGGAAAAAAAGCCAATCCCCAAAAGTTATACACTATATTATTCCATTTATATATCATTCTTGAAATGACAAAATTATAGAAATGAAGAACAGTTCAGTGGTTGCAGGGGTTTGAAGGGTAGTGTGGCTACTGGGAGGAGGGGAAATGCACGTGGCTACAAAAGGGCAACATGAGGAATCCTTGTGATAATGAAAATGTTCTGTATCTTGACTCTCAATGTCAATATCCTGGTGTGATACAGTGCTATAGTTTTTCAAGGTGTTACCATTGGCAGAACTTGGTAAAGGAGACCTGAGATTTCTTTGTATTAGTTCTTACAACTGCATGTGAATCTAATATTATATAAAAATAAAAGGGTTAATTTAAAAAAATTTTAAAGCCAAAATATTTTTTCAGATATAGAAACAATGAAAGTATTATCATGAATAATTCTCTCCAAATTGATCAATAGACTCCTTGCAATCCCAACCACAATGTGAGCAGGCATTTTTGTAAAAATTGACAAACTGGTTCTAAAATTCATATGAAATGCAAAGCTTCAGGCAAAAGAAAATGGCTTTACTGGGGAATTGTATCAAATATTTAATAAAGAAACAATACTGGTTCTGCATAAACTCTTTCCAAATATTGGAGAGAAAGGAATACTTTCCAACTCGTTCTATGAGTTAAGCATTACTCTGATACAAAAACCAGAAAGAGATATTTAAAGGAAAAGAAACTATAGATCAATATCCCTCATGAACACAGATGCAAATTTTCTTAATACAATTTAAGAAAAATAAATCCAATAATATATAAAAATGATAATACATGACCAAGTAGAGTTTAGCTCAGGGGTGCAAACTTAATTTAACATTCAAAAATCAATGTCACTAGCAGATTAAAAATATATCTTTGATCATTTCAATAGATTTAATAAAATAATTTGACAAAATCCAAAATTTCTGATTAAAAATTCCCAGCAAAGTAAGAATATAAGGGAACTTCTTCGACATGATAAAAATCATTAGAGAAATGCAAATCAAAACCACAATGAGATATCACCTAACCCCAGTGAGATAGTCCTCTATCGAAAAATCCCAAAATAACAAATGCTGGTGAGGATGTGGAGAGACAGAAACACTCTTACACTTCTGAGGGGACTGCAAATAAGTGCAAACTCTGTGGAAAAGAATTTGGAGATACCTGAAAGAGCTAAAAATAGGAATACCATTCAATCCAACAGTAGCACTATTAGGCATCTACCCAAAAGAGCATAAAACATTCTATGATAAAGACATCTGCACCCGAATGTTTATGGCAGCACAACTCACAATTGCAAGGATGTGGAAACAACCCAAGTGCCCGTCAATCCATGAGTGGATTATTAAAATTTGGTATATGTTTACAATGAAATATTACTCAATCATAAGAAATGACAGTGATCTAGCACCTCTTATACTTTCCTGGATTAAACTTAAGCCCATTATCCAAAGTGAGGCACCACAAGATTGGAAGAATGGGCTCCACTTGTACTCGCCATTAAATTGGTACTAATTGATCAACGCTAGGGTGATCACATGGCAGTAATACTCTCTAGGGATTAGGGGGATGGGGGTAAACCTGCAAGTAAAGAACACGGGGAGCATTGTAGGGGGGAATGGCGTGCCTTTAACCTTCACTTGGATGAGGCAAAGACATAAAGTGTAACCATAATGTTTGTATCCTCATAATATCCTGAAAAAAAATATATATTTATGTATAGTGAATAAGGAATTAAAATCAATGACCAGATTGGAAAGAAACAGTTTAAATAGCACAGAAGGGTTTAGCAGCATATTAGAAAAAGAAGAATAAGAAATTAGTAAAGTAGAATATGGGTCTGAAGAAATTATCTGGAACCAGCATGAAGAGATGAGATGGCATCTATAAAATAAAAGCAAAGAGAAACAGATATTGAAGTAAGAAAATCTAACATACATGTCATCAGAGTTCCAAGAAGAGAAAAGGAGAAACAGAAGAAATATTGGAATGAATCTGGACTAGGAATTTTTGAATACAAATAAAATAACAATCTGCATTTTTAAGCCTAGTAAATCACAAGCAAAATAAAGTATAAGAGCCTAGCACATTACAGTGAAACCCAGGACAGTAAAGAAAAAGAACATCTTAAAATCAGGCAATCAGAAACCAAAAAATTCCTTTCAAAGTAGTGATACAAGGGGAGCTGATTTCGTAGGAGCAACAATAGAAGTTAAAATGACATGTTCAATGTATTGAGAGAAAATAACTGTTAGCCTTGAATTCTGTACCTATTAGAAGTATCTCTGAAAAACAGGAGCGGAATGAAGACATTTTAAGACAAACAAAAACATACAGAGCTTACCAGCAATAACCTTGAACAAAAATATTCTTAAGGGTGTATTTAAGGCAGATGAAAATTCCTCTCAGATGTAATTGCAAGAAGCAATTAAAAGCAAACAATGTAGTAAATTTGTAACGAAATCTAAATAAGTGAGGACTATAAGACATAATAGAATATTGGGGACTCAAAAAATAAAGGTAAAATACATGATAATATAAAAGTTGGGGAAATTTGTGAATGGAATTAAGGTGTCTATAAGATCTTGTATTGCTAAGGAGGTGAAGAAGAAAAATGATTAATTTTAAACTTCAAAAAGAATGCATGTTGCAAGTCTACTGGCTCTGAGCCACTTTTTGTCAGTTGGTGATGGGGCTAGCTCGAACTTGGGTTTTGGGATAGAGGATTTCCCTCTGGCCAGGCTGGTCTAAATGCTTCCTACATGGGTACTGGCAGCATTCTGCCCTTTGCTGTGTTCCCCTTTGCCAGGGCAACCCTGAGTTCTAATGCAAAGTCCCATAATTACTTCACTCTCCCATGTCCCACCCCGAGCACACAGACTCTCTGTCCACTTGGCATGCTGGCACAGCACTGCTGGGGGAGGGGAAAGGGGTGGGATAGACAATGCAAGACTATCTTTCCTGCCCTCTTCAGTGCCTGTTTCCTTGATGTAATGTAAAACTGGGTACCATGATTGCTCACCTGATTGTTGGTTCTTCTGAAGTTACTTCCTTGGGTGGATAGTTGTTGAATTTAGTGTTCGTGTGCAGAGACCATCGCTGGAGGTTTCTACTCAGCCATCTTGCTCTGCTTCCTCTAATAATCTCTTATTACTTAAAAGCATATTGTAATTTCCCCATGATATTACTTTTTATATGATTTTTTAACTAATAAAAACGCAAATAAATCAAAAAAAGAAAATCATTAAGTTTCCATGGGAAAGAAAGGAAGTCACCTTTGAACTGAGTCTTAACATATAGCAATAAAATAGTTGTGTTCTTACTACCGTTCAGTCAGTTAGCTAACCTTTATATGCATCATAGCATTTAATTCTCATAAAAAATTGAAATATAGCTATTATAAGTGTCACTTGTACAGAGTTGAAAACTAAGGCTTAGGAAGGTTTTTGCTCAAGGTCGTTTGGCTAATATACAGCAGTGCTAGAACTTTAAATACGGTGACCATCTGGTTAAGAGTATCAGAGGTGCTGGTCTAGGACAGGCCCAGATGACCAGTCTCCCTGACTCCATGGCCCATATTATTAACCTCTTTGCCATATGCAGGAGTTGGTTAAGTGAAGAAAGAGGGGAGGACATTGCAGACAGAAGAAACCATGTATTTACTAGTATAGAACCATGAGGACTTGAGGCCTGGATTGAGCCTGACAGACATTTTTTTCCTGCTTGGATATTATGGCATTTGTGGAAAGGGATTTGGTTGAACAGGTTAATTGGAGTTACAGTAAGAAGCACCCTGCTTGCATGGACCTCCATCAGAAGGCCCCTGGTTGTCAAACAGGGACAGTCACATCCCGATGAGCAGCAGTGTGAAAGGAGGTTTATGAAGGCACAGAATAAATAGGACTCATCAGTCTTAACTGGTTAGTGAGTAATTTAAAACATTAATTTTATATGAAAACAAATGCACATATATCATAGAGTGGAATGCAAAACTTATGAATTTTTAAGTTAAGGCAGAAAATGTCTTCAAAGACTTTTTATTTATTTTTTATTTATTTATTTTTTTTGCTTTTGTCAAGCTCTTATGGAAAGCTCCTGAATCTCAAAAGTCTGGGTTTGATTCTCTCTCATTAGGAGCTCTTTAGCAGAAAGTTTTAAAGGAATACTCTGAGAAATAGGAATCTAATCGAGAATGACATGATTGATCAGATTTGTTTCAAATGTTATTTACCTTTAAGGAAATGTCATAACACATAACCATAATAATAGTAACAAAAATGTAGTTTGGCTTTTATTTTTTTTACTGACCCTAGACAGAAAATATATTAATTTTCACCAATAGTGTTGATTTAGGAAGAATATCAATGAATGAGAAGCTATAGTTTAAACCCAGAAATAAAAAGTCTCTTTTCTCAATCTATGTTACTGACCTGTCTCAGAATATTTCTTGACACCGTTGGTCTGTCTTCCCAGTACCAAAATAATCAGTTCACCTGAAACAAGTATTATTTGGAGAACTTCAGACAAAACCTATCAGCAGACTGAATTTATCTCTTGTCAAAGAGAAATTCTGACAATGTGCAGAAGCTGCCATAAACTGCACCTTACGAAATGGAGAAATAAGTTATCTGTTGTAGTTATTAATAGATTTCTAGAGGGAAAAAGAGAAGATTAAAACCTGACACCTTCTAAATGCAATATAGTATCCTGAATTGGATCTTGAAAGACAAAAAGGACATTAGTGGAAAAACTGGTGAAATTCAAATACAGCCTGGAGTTTAGCTAATAGTAATTTACCAATGCTGGTTTCTTAGGTTTGACATATGTACATGGTAATATAAGATTAGCATTAGGGGAAAGTGGGTGAAATGTATATGGGAACTCTGTGTGTTATCTTTGCAACATTTTTGTAAACAAAATTATTCCAAAATAAAACATTTATTAAAATATTTAACAACCATTGACTTCAATGTTGTAAACAGAAATATTTGATTTGTTGCGAAGTCCCCAAATAACTCTGAAAACTGTTTAAGTCACGCCTAGAGTTTTTAAAATTTTCATCTTTTTGCTTAGACTATTTATACTGTCTTGTTCATTTATCATTAACAATTTTGTTATATTTATTAGATATCTGATCTAGTTCCATTGAGATATTTCAAGTCAAATATACATTTTTAAATCCCTACTCAGCTATGTTTGACAATTAAAAACGTTTAAGATGTAAGATTATCTTTCAACTGTGCTACAGACAGTGGGTTTGCATCTCTTCTGCTGCCATAAAACATATACAATTATGTGAGGAAAGCAAAGGTGGGAAGGGGTGTTGTCTGCCTGTTGTATGTTGCCAGTGAATGAGAATGCCAGAAAGATAACTAGGCCGTTCTTGGTCAGAGGGCAAGTGCTGGGCAACGACACTTCACAGGCCTATTCTGTACACAGGTATGGCCTCCACGCTCTACTTCCTAATCTACTTTTTGTAATCCATTCTCCAGTAATTGTTTATTCATTGACTTTTACTGTAATTATTTTTTTTTCAATTTGTTCATCAGCTTTTCTGATTGCCAAACAACGTGCTTTAAATTTGGCAACCTGACTTTGTGATGAATGATTATAAATGCACATATTTTCTTTCTTAAACATTTTTAAAAGCTAATTTATCCACAGCTTCCTGTTCAAACAATGCAATCATTCAAACGAATTTGGAAAAAGGCACACTCTATAATAATCTTTAGTTAAGGATACATTTGGGACTTTAAAACTTCAAGAGAATTAATCTCTGATTCACCTTGAAAGTATGTTGACAAATATCTGCTCTTTAGCCTCCACGACTACAAAATCATGTTGTTTTAAGATTAACCTGCAATAAAACTATTGTGTGCTTTATAAATTTTGGAACATTCCTATAAAGGAGTTGGTATTAGATGAATTTTCAAGATGAGCAAATGGAAGATTAGAAAGACAAGTAACTATGTGCATAAAAAATTTAGGGAAGACCAGACAAGATACTTTTCACAGGAGGTACCTCTGAGTAGTGGGGATAGTCAGGTGTGAGGATAGAGGATAGAGGTGATACGACCTCCCTCTACTTCTGGAATTTCAGCTTTACTACCTGCACATATTAAGTCAATAAAGTTTTTCATAAAGCAAAACAAAATTACCTAAAGATTATGACTTCCCTGTTCCTTATGTTGTTTGATCTATATATGATGGAATAATTTGTAGGTGTCTTCACTTCCCAAATTATTTCCTGATTTCTGATAATTGAGTACAGTTCAGTCAATACCCCTTTGAACCAATTTTCTAATTCTCTGCTAAATAATTATTCAGCCAAGAGTATTTATCAAATATCTACCACATAGCCAGCATTGTAGCAGACATTGTGGAAGGTACAGAATAGTGGTAGAAATAAAAAATATCAATGGATAATGTTTCTTGAGCACTTACATGCCAAAGAGTATTTTTAGAACTTTGCATGAATTACCTTCCTTTATTTCCCACAACAACCTAATGAAGTAAACAATTATCCATCATTATATATTATACATTATACACCATTTATTGTGTTGTAATACATAATATAAGATATTGGTAAATTATAATGATATACTGTAATATTGTAACATATTATACATTATACATATACATATCATTTTATATATAGATAAGAAAATTAAGTTTTAGAGAAATTAAGGAAGTTGTCCAAGGTCAAATTCCTAGTAAGTGACAGGCAGGATGTGAATCCAGCCTGTTCGATTCCAGAGACTGTGCTCCTAGGTGGCTCTCTGAGGGGTTTACTATACAGCTGGACAGACAAGACCCCCACCCCCATAAAAGACATCCAAAATAGCATTGGCAAGGGCCATAGTTTATGCTTAGTACAACGTCACATCAAAGGCATGCCGTTTAGGGTTATGGACAGACTAAATGAATAAATGCAAAAGAACATGGATCAGAGTTTCAGTGCTGCAAGAATTCAGAGGAGATCAAGGAGGAGTTAGCATCATTAAGGAAGGCTTTGTGAAAGAGACGGGGTTCCCAGACAGGGCAAGGCAATATTTAGATAGGAGAACCGGGAAGGGCATAAGCAAAGCCCTGAGGTAACAGTGAGCAGTGAATGTTTCTCCATGAGAATGGAGATGGTTTGGTTTACACAGCGGGTACATGCTGAGGAAGGGTGAGAAATGTGACAGAGAGGACAGAAAAGTAACCCTGAGACCGGTGCCTTGGCAGTTTAGCTCAGGGGTCTAGAGTTAATGCGGAAGTGGTGGTAATAATAGTAATAACAATGCAGAGGCTTCAGAGTTGGCCCTATGCTTTCAAAGACATTATCTCACTTAATGCATGTGTTTGTAGAATATTAATGCGGCAGGAAATGGATTGCAGTGAAGAGTACTTAGATTCAGTGAGGCCCATTAGGACATTACTATTAGCCAGAAGTGCAACAAGGAGAGGATGAACTGGGGTCAGGATAATTAAGGGGAAATGGAGGATGTAATGGCTATTAAGTGTCTGCTATGTGCCAGAGACTTTATATATGCTGTCTTAATGTTCAGAAGAATTACATGTTATATATGGTATTCTGACAGGAGCTCAAGGCCTGGTTCAAACACTTACTAATCGTGTGACATTAGGCAAGTTATTTAAGTGTTCACTGCCTCATTTTTGCAACACAATACTTGTTGAATATCTACCAAATGCCAGCACTGGGCTATGCCTAGAAATAGAATGGTGAACTAAACAGACACATTTCCAGTACTTATGAGGCTCACAGTCTATGAAGGAGACTGATATTAATATGTACATGTATTAGTTTCCTATATTGCTGTATAAAAAATTTCCACAAACTTAGTAGCTTAAAAAAATCACTAACTTAAAAAAAAAAACAGTTTATTTCTCACAGTTCTATAGTTATGAAGTTCAGACTGGTTCAGCCAGTTTCTCTGCTCTTGGTTTCACAAGACCAACATCAACGTATCAGCTAGCTGGGCTCTTATTGGATGGCTCTGGGAAAAATCCACTTCCAAGCTGATTCATATTGTTGGAAGAATCTAGTTACTTGTGGTTGTAGGACTGAGGCCCCCACTTTCTTACTGGCTGTCCACCGGGGGCCTCCCTTCACTCCTAGAGCCAACAACCCAGGCCAAATCCTGCTCACATTTGGAATCTCTCACTTCTATGCCACATCTCTCTGACATCTTCTTCTGCTTCCAACTGGAGCCAATTCTCTCCTTTTAAAGACTCATGTGATCAGATTGGGCCCACCTTGGAAATTCAGCCTACTCTCCATATTTTAAGGTACATAACTTTAATTACATCTACAAAGTCCCTTTTGGCATATAACAGAGCAAATCATAAATTCCAGAGATTAGGGCCTGGACATCTGAGAAGAGGGACATTATTCAGCCTACCATAACCTCCAAAATATATAACAAATATGTTTAATTCTCTTTATTTCCATTGCCCCAAACCAGTCTTTCATCTGGATTGTTCTCACAGAGAATATTATTCTTTCATTTAGACTATTCCCATGGACTTCTAACCAGTGTATCTGCTTTTGTTCTTGCCCCTTTCTGACATCTTCCCACAAAGCAGCCAGAGGGATCCTCTAAAATGTATTACTCAGGACCTGTCTCCCTATAACTTCCATTGTTCTGACAGCTAAGTTCCTCACTCTGACCATAAGGTGCCGTGGCCCATTTCTTGGGGCCGAGGAATGAACACAGAGTCAAAAAGACACAGACACACACAAAGATGGTACACGACTGCAGCAAATTTTTTGCTGTAGTTTCTTTATTTATAACACAGCCTATTTGGCAACTGTCCCGCTGCAATTTCTTTGTTCCCACACTGTCCCGACTCAACACGTCCCTGTTCCTTGTTGTTTCATCTCTGGCGAGCTGATGTTTTCATCCTAAACTCTCTAGCCCTTACTGTTTTCAGATCAGGGCGCCCTGGAGTTGCGTTCAAGCCCCAGGGATAGTCTGAGAAAAACAACAAGAAACCGTTCCCAGACAAAGGTCCTCTACACAGGGACCTATGTCAAGTCCCTTAGACCAGCATCTTCTTACCGGAGTCTTTGTTTATCTAGAATTTTGTGCCTATGGTGCTTCTTCCTATCCTACCTTATCCCCATAACCCAGAACAAAGCTGCCATCCTACCTTCTCCCCATAACCTGTTTATAGTTGTCTCCTTTCCATAATTCAGTTCCGATTTTAAAAGCTTTATCTTGATGATTTATTAGAAAATTGGTCCCACCTGTTTTGTGTAGCACACTTTTCCTCTTCACAGTATCAATGTGTAATTAGGTAGAAGATAGATAGGCAGAAGAACCCAACAGTCTACACTCTTAACCAGTATGTGGTATTGCTATTGTCTCTGTCTAGTGTGATATGCATGTGTTTGTTTATTGTGGTAGACAGAATAATGTTCTCCAAAAGAAGTTCATGCTGTAATCCTAAAACCTGTGACTGTATTATATTACATGGCAAAATGGATTTTGCAGATGCAATTAAAGTTTGTACTCAGCTGGCTTTAAGTTAGGAAAAGTATACAGAGTTGTCCAGGTGTGCCAAATTTAATCACATAGACCTTCAAAGCAGAGAACTGTCTCTAGCTAGAAGCAGAGAGATGCAAGGGAAGGAGGAGTCAGATTCAAGGTACAAGAGGACAGGTTTCACAGTTGTTGGAGGGGCTGCTTGGAAAATATGGGGTGGCAGAAAGCTGCCAGTGTCGAGGAGCAAAGACCAGCCCCCAACAGCTAACAAGGAAACTGGGACCTCAGTCCTATAAAACCAAGGAACTGAAATCAGCCAACTCTTTTAATGAACTTGGAATAGGTTTCATCTCTAGAGCCTCCAGAAGGAAACACATCCCTGCCAACACCTTGATTTTCTTCTATGAGACTCTAAGCTGAGAACCGGCTGAGTCATGTTGTATCCAGACTTCTGACCTTCGGAACTGTAAGGTAATAAAGATGGTGTTTTAAGCTGAAAAATTTGGGTGATCTGTTATAGTAACAACAGAAAACTAATAAAGAGGTTAAATAATCAGGGCTTGGTTATAACTAGAGGGGGGAAGGGTGAAGAAATGAGAGATGTCAACAGTAAAGATTTTAGGATTGAGAAACTTTGATGTTATCATTTAGTTATAGAATTTAGGGGAAAATTTATTTTGGGGGAAGTAATTAGAGCCCAAGAGTTTCCTTTTTAATAAGTTCAAAATATGTCAAATTGACAGTTGGATATATCAATTTAGAGTTCAGAGGTAGGTCTTGGGTTTAGAACAAGCATCCGGAAGTCGTTGATGTGCAACATCACTTGCTTCATCTGTAAAACTGACAATAATACTAGTTATGATAAAGGATTGTTATGAGAGGCAAATGGCATAATGCATATACAATTCTAGAACAATTTATTGAATTTGATAAGTGCCCAGTAAATGTTTGGTATTATATATTATGATTTCAAATTTATTTGTGAAGAAACTGATGCTCAGAAAGTTTCAGAAACTTGCCAATGTGTCTGGAAAATAGTGGAGTCAAGACCTCAATCCAGATCTTCTTGCTCTACAGTCTGTTCTTTCTCCTGTACCATAAGGGATAGTGAGTCTTAATTCAAACATGTGGAAGCATTCCTAGGTGTTTTCTCTCCTTGTCAGTGTTTTTGGTTAGAAACATGAGAAACCGTATCTGACTAATTGAATCAGAGAAACTTAATACATCGGGTGCCTCACAGAATCCTAGAAAAGCTGGAGAACTAGGCTAAGAAAATGAGCAGACACCAATGGAGGCCAAGCAGCAGAAACCAGCCAGAAAAACTGCTGAGTGAGCATACCTCTGCCACCAGCTGGAACTAGGCTGTGCAGTTGGTACTATCACCACCAAGGGCTCTGGATGCTGGGCATGCTTGCGGTCACTACCAGTCTGGATCTGGTTGTTGCTGTGGCCATCTCTGAGACTTTTGAACCAAATGCCCTACTGTCTCTGCTTTCTTTGATTCATTCCCCTTACATTAAGTCCTGGCTTAGGGCATTTTAGCACAGATACTGCTATGGGCTAAATTGTATGTTGTCCCACTCCAACTCATATTGTGAAGTTCTAACTCCCAGTACCTCAGAATGTGACCTTTATTGCAGATAGTGTCTTTACGGAAGTAATTAGATTAAAATGAGTTCACTAGTAGGTTCTAATCCAGTATGACTGGTATCCTTTTGAGAAAGGGAATTTAGTCACAGGCATGTATGGAGGGAAGCCCATCTATTAATATAAGCCAAAGAGACAGACCTGAAACTGAGAAGGAACCGACTAACTCTGCCAACCTCTTAATCTTGGACTTCCAATTTCCAGAACTGTGAGAAAATGAACTTCTGTTGGTTAAGCCACCCAGTCTGCAGTATTTGTTATGGCACTCTAGCAGACCAATACATAGATGAAGAAGATTTAGACAGTGATCCATTGCCTGTTCCGATGCCTCAATTTTCCCCATTGGCATCCAGGACATCTACTCTCCCTAGTATTAGAATTGGGTCCAGGACACCAAATATTGCCTTTAACCTGTACTTTTCCTTATAAAAGGAATGCTAATAAGCAGCTTCTTCATACTGGCATTTTCTGAAAGACTTGAACCCCTTCAGGCAATTTCACTTCTGAAAAACTCCATTTAAAACCAACTTGGGTGGTTGTACAAATAATCATACAATTTGATGACTAAATATGTTTCTCTTTAATCAGTCCCTTCTCTGGCATTCTTTTTTTTTTCTGGCAAATAAAAATTGTATCCACCTAATTTCTTAGTCCAGAAACCTCAGTGACTTTCTTTTTTTTTTTTTTTAACTAATTTCTGATTCAACTTCCTCATTCAATTAATCACCATTTGCTGTTGACTCAACTATCTAAAATAGTCGTCTACCCCATCCGTTTCTCTCATCCCTTCTGCCATTAACCTAGTCCAACATACCATCATCTCTCAAAATTACCACCACAAAATCCTAACTATTCTCTTTGACTCCAGGGTCCATTCCTCTAATCTTTTCTTAATACTCTAGCCAGAGCCTTCCATGCTGCAAGCTGGTTCTGGCAAGCACTTAAATCCTTCACTGGCTTTCCATGGCCCTCAGGATAAGGCATAGGAATTTTCTTTGCATAATTGACCCAGTTCTTCACTATCTTGTCTTTGCCTCCCTTTCCTAATTCCACTCTTTGTTTGGCCACACCACCAAACACTAACTGTAAGGTGTTTTTGTTGTTGTTGTTGTTTCATTTGGTTTTGTTTTGTTTTTGTCTCTATGGTGTTTTCTGTCTTCAGGCTTTTGTTCTTGGAATTCTTACTGTCTGGAAGTTGTTACCCCCTCTTTCTTTCCAGAATTCCTCTTTTAACTAAAGGTTTTCATTTAGATATTAGAACTCAGCGCCTTACTTACTAGATGAATTATTATGCAAATTACTTAATCTTTGTATCTCAGCTTCCTTATCTATAAAAGGGGGATATAGGGAATCCTTTTCACTAAGATACTGTGCAGAATAACACAGTTAAGGTTTATAAAATGCTTATATTAATAATTCTGAGTGATCATTGCAAGCACTCAATAAATGGTAGTTATTAGTTTTCTTCTTGTCATTCTATTTTAACAAGATTTTCTTATCGCCTCATGCCTGAACTCAAAACTGAGTTTGGAATGCCTCCTGGACACTTTCCTAGCAGCTTATGTTTTTCTCATATTAGCACATATGCCTTGTTTAAAGTCTTGGGTGCCTGTCTGTGAGCTCCATGAGGGTACAATTGTATCTCTAATGCCCAGAACAATGTGCACATCCAATACATTTTTCTTAAATGAATGAGATTTTTCTATCAACTCTTCCAGCAGAGGCATTGAGCTTGATCTACAATCTGTTCTGGTAGGTACCATCTAGAGCTCTGAATGTTCTTCTGTGCTTCTAGACACACATAAGCCATTAGTATTAAGGAAAATATTGGAGGGATACAGCAGTGATATGGTATAAGTGAAAATGAGGCCAAATTAAACTAGTGTTTACTGAGAGTACACCTGGTTCTAATCAATTATCATTCAATCTTCACAACCACCAAATGAGTCAAGCATTATTTTTCCTATTTTATAGATGAGACAGTTTCAAAGAGAGTGTTAGTCAGTTTCAAAGACAGTCTTAGTGTTTGAAACTAATTTTTGACTATAGGCTTCATACTTTCCATCTTACCAGATGGATAGTGTGATTCCCCTCAGGGAAAGGCAATGATGACAACAGGAAATATTAAGCACATACACAAAGATATTTGGAGATCTTCTTAACATATGGGATTACAAGCTAACAATTTTTTGTCTTCCTGTGAATTGGTCTTTCTGAAAATTACCTGTAATTGGAGTTTGGCACTTAGTAAGTTTTCAATAAATACTTGATGAGTGTTTCACATGTAAATGTTGCTTAATACCTTGAGATACTTGTTCAGCCCTTCACAGTGAAAATAACAATGAAGAAGTGCTTACATTAACTTTTATGCAACAGCAACATTTAGGAATAAATCTACTTTTTAACAGAAATCATTCTCTACTTACGAATTCAAATCCATAGAATATCATTCTCCAGTTGGTATCGATGTGACTTTGTGAGATCCGCCTTATAAAGGAAGAGGAAAATATACCTCAGAGAAATTAAGTTATTCCAAGAAATCTGGCTGGTCTCGGTGCCTTTATCAAGGAGAAGCATCCAGCTTTCACAAATCTTTTTTCGGATAAAGAAAATGCCAATGATGTGGGTGCACCTGAACATTATGGTGGGCATTCGTCATTTCATATTTCTGTTTTAATTCAAATCCTACGCTATGGAAACAACATATGACATCTTGAAATAGTTCTGCCAGCTCATCCTCTGTTAACTTTAAAAATATCTAACATTTACTGAATGCTTACTATATGCTGACACTGTGTAAAACTAATTATTGTCATCGTCTTACTTAATGCTCATAACAACCCTGGTAAATTTGAATATGTTCTCCATTTTATAGGTAACTTATTAAAACACCCTCAGCCATTAAGAGGCATAGCTGAGCATCTAATCCAAGCCATATCACTTCAAAGACTGTGTTCTTAATCATTATGCTATGTTTCCTTAGTAAAGTGTGCTACTATCCTTGGGATACTAGAGAATGTTAGACTGGAATAATTTTATCCTAGTTAGCCTAATGAAAGATCCTCTATTGCTATTAGAAAGTGAATCCCTATTACTTTTGTTGTCTCTACCTTTTGCTTTTAAATGTGTTTAATAGACTTTTTTGTCTTATGTTCTTTGATCAGGGACCTTCTCTTATACTATGTTGGTATCCCCAACTATGTAATACAATGCTTTGTGGTTGAAGATAATCAGTAATATCTTGCATTGCAGAAAGTTAAGATTCAGACAGATGGTGGTCTACATGCATCTGTGCTTTGACCTGCAGTTATCAAATACACAGGAGTCCAAAACCATAGGCCATACTTGACTGAAATTGAAGTTTGGCATTTAGTAAGTTTTCAATAAATACTTGGTGAATGTTTCATGTGTGAATGTTGCTTAATACCTTGTGATACATGTCCAGCCCTTCCCAGTGAAAATAACAAGGAAGAAGATGGCCTGACTTTTCAGTTGTTACTTTTTAGTGACAAAGTATGAACAAACCAGTCAACCTATGATTCCTTAGTTACAACATACCAAGACCAACTTGGGTAGAGTAAGTGAAATTACATGACTTAGTTTTTTCTTCATTGTGCTATGAAGTAACTATCTGTATTTTTCTAAATGCCAAGTCTTGTCAGCAGTAGAATTTTTATGTACTTGTGATATATAGCTGAACAAAATATCTTCATATGATATATTAAAAAAACAATGAAATAGAAGGTAGGGATTCATCTGATTTGGATGCTAACAAATTTAAGTCAAGTTTCTCTAGCATCATCCATTCATATTAATTTATTGATAACTTAGATGATGTCAGACACTGGCCCAAACTCTGAGTTAACCAAGAATGAACCTTCTTCTGGCCAGTATAGAGAAATCTTTGCATCCACCTTGTACATCAATTGGTTTCTATCAGTTGATTGTGGCAACATATATGATAGTAGTTTTAGAAGTATAGAGAGTGAAAAAAAAAAAAGAACAGAAATATGTTTCATTATGTAGACTAGTGAGCCTATGTAATGTCATGGTAAGATTGGGTCCTAGATAACAGGAAAATAACATAAATCCCTTCACTCAAGATAGCCTCTATGTGAGACTACAGATGATTATTTGCTTGGTAAAAAGAAGGGGAGAGACATGGAAAAAGGAAGAGATGACAGAGAAGTGATAACAAAAATAAGGAAGAGTTGAGGGGGTGTTGAAATTACAAATGAAAATGAATGATCACTGCTAGATGACTTACTGAATTTTGTTGGGATTTGAGGTAGAGAAAAATAAATTCCCTATTTCCTTGGTGAAATTAGGAAACATGGGAAATTAGCGTAAATCTTGGATTTCAGAGTAAGCAAATAGAGAGCACAGAACTAAAGTGCCAAGCTGGTGATGAATTTGGCCTCAGGTTCTCTGAAGGTCAGGGAGTGAGCCCCTGCTGAGTGGTCACCAGGAAGAATACCTTTCTACAAAGTCCAGTGGAGAGACAGCCTACCTGTTCATCCAATATAACGTAGGTTCTACACATATAGAATTAATAGTTCAGCATCCTGGAGGGAAAGTTTATTTGCAACAGTTTATATTAATCCTAAATTAAGGAGGTATTATTTATAGTTTAACTCAATGATATAAGGTTATTCTAAGAGTTCCTGTCTCACATTACTGAACTTTGCAGGAGTTCTAAAAGAGGGAAATGTGTTAAAATGGCAGTACCATCAAAAGTAATGTAAAAGGTTGTGATATACATGGATGTTTCTTATTTGTAAGGGATATGGAAGTCTGACTTTGATTAAGCAATAATTTTTAGTTTACTAGATGAAACAGACTTACAATATAGTCTGCATGAATGCAAAATAAGCCATCTACAGCAAGTGATAAAGAAATTGGATAAAAAGGAAAAAATTATACATTGGACAAAAAAAAGATTTTCTCAAAATAAAAAAAAATCAAACCATTAGTATAAAGGACTTTACCAAGAACTGCTATATTTCCTCCATCCCATTTGCTGGAATTTAACAAGAACATCTAGCACTTTGTGTTTGTGTCAAATGTCAGATCAGAGCATCCTAACCTAAAGGAAAAACACATCTCTCTATAGGGTGGTTCAATTTTAAGTACCACCATTTGTATATATTTTTCATTTTATTACAATTTATTATTTTCTTCTCCCACGTTAGTAACATTGTTTGTTTGCTTTCCAGGGAACAACTGTAGACAGCAGTGACTAATGTTCTTGTTACAGGTGTTAAGCATGAGAACTCTGAAACCGCCCTGTCTCGGTCAAATAAATACAAATTCCATTATTCCTGACCCCTTAGTTACTCTGAGCCTCAGTCAGGCTCACCACCTGTAAAATGACAATGATTATAGTTGATTATCTTCCAATGTTCTTGTGAGGATCAGATGAGTTAACTATTTAAAATAGTGCCTGCACATATATTCAGAAATATTAGTTATCATTACTATTCATTTCAAGTCATTATACTTCATACTTAATCTTTATAACTCCTCAAAGTTCAAATTTTGTCTCAATTTTATTAGTCTATTTTTATAGGTGGGGAATGTGAGACCTGGGAAGTTATACCACAGCCAGTAAGTAGCAGCAGTGGGTTTTAACGCAGATGTGCCAGCTTCAAAAGTCCTTCCCCTTTTCACTGCTGTATATCACCAAATCTCCACTCTTCTCATCCAACCATTCTCATTCATACCCATGTCCTTCTAAATGGAAACACCGCCATCTCTTCTTTGGGTTTGAGTTTGTTCCTAAATTCAAGCTATGTGATAAGTCCTCTGGACACCAGGATGGGATCCCTTCCAGCAGAGCAGTGAGTATTCTTTGTTTAGTACACATTACCTTGATGAATGTTTCTGAGCTTGAATGTTTGTCTGAGACCAGTCCTCCAGAAACAGACTTGAGTTTCAGATATTCTGAGCCTATTTCTCAGAATGCACTACGTGATTTGGACATGAAAAAAACTCATTGTCTATGGGAGAACAAATCTAGATGCTTTGGAGGATAGAAGGGGGTGATAACTGATGGGATGTGAGGACAAAAAGCGTAATCCAGGATGTCTTGGGCAACACAGGATATATAGTCACCACACCTATAATTTACTTCTATTTTCTGTTAGGAGACATTTGGAGAATGAATTATGGGAGTAGTTCCCTATTCTTTGAGGTTTACTTGGCTGTGTGTTATTTTTGTTTCCTTCCTGTCTTTTTTTCTGCATTCTTTTTGTTTTTCTTTGAAACATTTGTCACAGGAAGGGAAGAACATAGGACCCAGAAGCTGAAGGATACAATTATCTTTGTATAACCAGACTTTTTTGCCATCCTATTAAATTGGGATTTGAGAAGTATCATAGATGAATAAAGAACAACATGTCAGGGAGGCTATTCAGGAAAAGAAAAAGGAATTTCAGCACCTTACTAAACCAGAGTAAATGACGTGAAGGGAAAAGATGACATGGAAACCCGCAGCACTAGTGAAGGTCAAAGAATTTCCGTAGGGAAGAGACAATAGAGCATCATTAAGTTCTACAAAGCAGAGGGGAAAAATATAGAGAAGAAAAAAACCTAGATTTTAAATTGTATGTGCTAAATTTGGAAAGGAGTTGCAGGAGATAAGTTAAAATTCTGGAGTCCAAGTAAAGTTATGCAAAGGGGCTCCTAGGCCCATCTCACGTGATGTCATCCAAAGCCCAGGGGTGCCTCATGTGTAGTTGGAGAGGGGCCTCCATTCTCGGACAACTCAGAGAGAAACTTCTGATTGATATCTGGAAAATTAATTTGTGCTTATCCAAAAATAAGTGAATGTACTTTTTAATCATCCCTTAACAAAAATTATCTTGTTCTTTTTTATACTTTACTTTTGCATATTATCTCTACTTCAGCCTGACTCTCTTAGAAAGGGGTCTGACTCATAACATACAAGTCCTCCTCACTGGCCAAAATAGATCCCCCTATACACAAACACACAATACTCTACCCTTTGAAAGACATTTTTCATAAAAGACATGAGATTTGTCTCAAAGGGAAGTGCAGAATTGGCCAGGTTGGGTTTTTCAGCCATGGTAACAAGCTGTAGGGGAGAGTGTTGGCTGAAATAGGCAGAGTGGGGGCTCTAACTAATGGCTATATTAACTTAGTTGCCCTCATGACATCTTAATACATTTTATTTTCTCAGATCCCATTAAGAAACTCATTGGGCCTCATTGATAAGCACTTACAGGTGGCAGCACAAAGCACGTGCCGATGCACATGTTTTATGGGCAGTTGCATCCACTCACGTCTACCTCTCCCAAACCCGTGCTGGTTAGAAGTGAAGTAAGCATCTTTCAACAGAAGTCTATTTCACATATGTTCTAAATAGCCACAGTCTGCAACTTATCTCCTTATATAAGCTTTTGCTGGCAAGTCTCCAGGTAGAATCACCTTGGTTCCTTTGTTTCTTCCCTTTTCCTTCTATGAAAGTTGTAATGTGCTGTGGAGGTCCTAAGAGGTTCCACAGATCTATCCAGACATGCAGCAACACTGACATGTGATTTCTGCTTAAGTTATCTATGAATTCCTCAGAACGCAAACACTCAGTCTCTACTACATCACCAAGGCCAAGGTGTTGCACCTCTAAGTGCTTCTAAAAGCTTAGTTGACTGGTATATGTATCAACAATTCATGGTAAGGAAGAGGGAACACTACTCTTGGAGTCAAAAGACCCAGGTTGAGATCTCAGTTCCACAGCTTACTTATGTGATAATTGTATACACATTATTTAAACTCTTAAAGCTTAAATTGCTCATACAAAGTGAAATTAATATCTGTGCTACCTTGCAAGTCTGTTGTGAGGTTTAAGTGAGGAAATGAGGAGGAACTATTTTAGAAACCACAAAACACGATATGAAAATAAAGTACAGTTCTAAGCAAGAGTTCTAAGCCAAAGTTCTAGAGTACTAAAAAAGAAAAGATATATTTTAGTAATGTAACTTTTCTGTTCTTTCCCTCTAAAAATGTTCAATTTATTACAAGTTATCTCCTTCATGGTACTCATTGTCTTTCAGCTTAAAAGACTAGACAGTCCTGTAGACTACTATCATTTTCTTGATTCATCTGGATTTTTGATATCTTTCCTCCTTTTAGTTTTAACCTATCCAGGATGATTTAATTAATTGTATTTTCTTCTCATGATCTTTTATACAATGTCCCATGTGATTCAAAGCTACCAGTACTCCTTTGCATTTTGCTTGGTGCTTTATATGAATAGTTAGCAAAACTTTTTCCCATAGGTTATTGCATTTGATCCCCACAATAATCCTATGAAATGAACAGGGATTACTCTTTCAAATGGATTTATGTGAAAACTAAACATGCAGGGACAGTTACTCATTTTTAACTCAAGGTGGTTTTTTGTTTGTTTTGTTTTTACCTCATGACATTGCCATTATTTCAAGTTGTTATTTCAAGTTGTTTCAGGTGTGCCTTATGTAGTTTCTTATTTTATATATTGAAATCTCAATATATATCAGGTCCTGTGCTAAGCAGGTTGTACAATTATATTGAGTTATCATTAAAATCTTACGAGAGAAAAATTATTTTTCCTGCTGCAGTTAACTGAGGCTCACATAGGTTGAGTAATTTCCCTAAGGATACAGAGCTCGAAGGTAGGAGATCTGAAACTCGATTCCAGTTTGCTCCGATTCCAAGGTCTATGTTATTAACCATTATGCTATATTCCCTCTCAAATTTATCTCATGTTTCTTACTTTTCCCAAAGTAGACCTTATTAATTTTTCTTGGACATTCTTACCACGTTTATCACTGAGCCTGCTACAACTCTGTATCCACACTAATTTAGAACTCGGTCTTAAGCAAAAGTTCACTTTCAACCTTATCAGTTTGCTTTGCAAATATGGGAAAACTTAAAGTTCATTGGCAAGCCTCAGCCTAAACCCTGAGCAAACATGCATGGGACAGACCCAAACCAACATAGCACAGACCTACAAAACTGAACTAAGATTTGAACTACTAACACAAGATGGAGATGGAGCTTATCCCCTGAGACACATGCGTGGACACATTCAAGCCAGCATAACAAAAGTTTAGAAAACTAAAACGAGATTTGAATCATCTGCACAAGTCTCAACATAATCTAGTCATGCATACCTATGATAGTCACAAACAAGCATAGCAATGATTTAGAGAACTAAACTGAAATTTGAACCATCACCCACAAAAGGCAAGACAGAACATAGGATTCAAATCTCACTTTTTGATTTCTTCCTAATACAGAAATATCAACATTTCCCAGAAGATTATAATAGGTCACAGAGTACAAACACAACCCACAATTACTTGACATACAAAGAACCAGAAAAATGTATTTGTCTTGAAAGAAAAAGCAAAATTTGCTAACACCAAGATGGCACAGATGATGGATTTTTCAAAGACTTTAAAGCAGTTGTTTTAATCTTCACACATTGTAAAAAGCAAACAAAAACACCACACACTTGAAATGAATTAGAAGATAAATTCTTGACAGGAAATACAATAAAGAACCAATGAAAATTTTAGAAGTGAAAATACAATATCTAAAATAAAGAATTCACTGAATGGATGCAAAAGCAAATGGGTATGACAATGCAAATAATAAAGAAAAGATTTCAGTCCACTTGCTCAAGGGTTCTTGGACCTGGCTCTGGGTCATGGTCCTCAAATTTGGCTCAGAATAAATTTTTTTAAAATTAAAAGGAAAGAAAGAAAAATTTAAAAAAATGAAGTCTCCCAGACCTATGGGATGATATCAAAGATCTTATATATGTGTGTGTGTGTGTTTGTATGTATTTGGAATTATAAAAAAGCCAGGGGTGATTGGAGCAGGAAAAAAATTCAAAATATAATGGCTGACCACTTCCCAAGTTTTATAAAAGACATATATTTAGTGATTCAAAATGCTTACCAAACCCCAAAAAGGATAAGCTCAAAGAGAACAACAGTAAACACAAATTTCTAAAATTCAAATATAAAGAAAATTCTTGAAAGCATTTAGAGGAAATGACATTAATTATAGGAAGACAATGACTAAATGTTGATTTCTCATCAAAAACCATCAAAACCAGAAGACAACATCTTTAAAGTGCTAAAAGAAAGGCAAAAAATTATATCAAGCCATAATTCTATATCCAATAAAAATATCCTTCAGTAATGAAGGTGAGATAAACAAATTTTCAGATGATTTAAAACTGAGAGCATGTGTTACTAACAAATATATTCTATAGGGAGTGATAAATTCTAAGTAGGCTGTGAAAGGTTAGATCTATATATTGTAATCCCCAAAAGAACCACTAAAGTCAAATCAAAACAACATACACACATATACATACACTGTGCTAAAAAGCCAAGTAAATAAATTCAAATGGAATGCTAAAAATATTCAGAAAAATCAGGAAGGGGAGAACAAAAAACAGAGAAGGCAAACAGAAAACAACTAAGAAAATGGTAGGTCTAAAGTAGGTCTAAATCCAACTAAAACAATAATTACATAAAACATTATTGGTTTCAGTACTCCAATTAACAGAGATAGACAATGTGGATGAAAGGAAGACTGAACTGTATGTTGCTACAAGAGCTACATTTAGCATATAAAGACACAATAGTGTCAAATAAATGGATAGAAAAAAAGACATGGGGTACCAATAGCAAGAATAAGAAGGCTGTAATGACTATGATAATATCAGATGAAATAGACTTTAAGAAAAAGAATATTACTGAAGAATGCATCTTATAATAATAAGAGAAAGGATTCCTTAGGAAGAAATAAAAATTATAAATGTCTATGTACTTAATAACAGAGCTTTAATATACAGTACATAAATCAAAAATTGACAAAATTAAAGGATTACAATTTTTTTGTCAGAGATTTCAATTCTCTCTTAGTAATAGAATTTCAGTAATAGATCAATGGGACAAAAAGTCAATAAGGGCATAGAAAAATCTCAATAACACTGTGAACCACTTTAATTACATCTATAGATCACTCCATCCTATAACTAAATACACATTCTTCTCAACACACATGATACATACACTGAGACCGTATTCTGGAGCAAAAAACAAAGAAGTTAATTTTTAAAAATCTGAGTAATACAGAGTATATTCTCTCATATCAAGGGAATAAATTAGAACAAAACCCAATAAATATTGAGTTAAACCCCATTTATCTGAAAATTAAACTACACGCTTGTAACATATCAGTTATAATTGATTCATGAGCCAAAGATCAAATTACAAGAAAATCTACAAAATTTTGAATTAATAATTAAAATACAACATATCAAGATTTTTAGTAGTTAAAACACTGGTAAGTGGAAATATAACATAACTTCAAATGTATGTATTGGGGAAAAAAATCTAAAATCAGTAATTTAAGGCCCATCCTAAGAAACTAAAAAAGAAAAAACAAAATAAGTAAAAGAAAACTATTAATAGAAAGCAGAATTCATTGAAAACAGATAACAGAGAAAATTAAACAAATAAACATCTGTTTTTTAGAAAAATCAAAATTGACAAACCTGTAGCTAGAATATCATGAAAAAGAGAACATAAATCAACAATATTAGTAATAAATGCTTAATGTGTAAGGTTTGTTACCACAGACCCTATACATTAAAAATATAAGAGAATATAATAAACAACTTTGGGTGAAGAAATGAAACAACTACATGGAATGGACAGATATCTTAAAAGACACAACTTATAAAAATTGACATGAAAAGGAACAGAAAATCTGAATAGTCCGATGTCAGTTAAAGAAATTGAGTGTATTTCCAAAATCCTCTACCACAAAACAAAACAAGCTCTCCAGGCCCAAGGTTACACTGTGGGGTTGGCATTGACTTTTATGAAGATGTCTCCCATGGGGACATCACTACACGTTCCCTATATGAGCTGAGTAAGGGTGACATGGCATGAAGGTCCAGTGGGTGCACAGGCAGCTGCAACAGGACAAGACTCATGGATAGAATCCTTGTACTCTTGGCTAAAAGAATTTCTCTATTTTGTTAACATTATCAACTTAACTTCAACAGCCACAAATCAAGCGGGAGAAATGGAAAATTAAAGAAAGATAGGACCAGTCCTTTCACTGACTATCAATGTACTAGTGCCCTGGGCCAAACCCATCTACATTCCTTCCCCTAAGGAATAAAGTATAGGGAAGAATAAAAGAGTTAAAAGGAAAGAAACCTTGGAATCCCTAAGTTGAGACCATCAATTTCCATTCAAATAACTCTCTAAAACATCAAGGTATACAACGAAAGTCTACTTGCAGTTTTATTCTATTATAATCATTCCCTAATTCTGCCATATTATTTCTGCTTCTTTTAAAGAGTAACCAATTAATTCTCATCTATACCTACTTGTACTTCTCATCTAACTTTGATCTATCACTTTCTTACCTCATCCCTGATATTCCACTTTCAGGAAATCTTTTTACCATATGGGGGAATAAATCACCACCTAGTGAGCAAGCTCTTCAGAGAAACAGGGGTAAGAAGGTTCCAAAAGACAGCCAGCATCCAGTTTTCTCTGCCAGAGGCTTGTTGGTACTTGTGGCTTTGGGCATGCAGCATACCCTTCCGTGCCATTTTTCAGCCTGCCTTTGACCCTGTCCCCCAACTTCCAGGTCTAATGATATATAAGAGTGAAAGCATGCTGTTCTTCCTCTGAAATGTTGGAAGTTGATATTCTTTTTTATTTTAAGCAAGAAAGGAATGGCAATTAAACTTAAATAAGTCTAATTAATTGACATCTCTAAATCATCAGTTTGATAATTTATGGTTTTATTTTTATTTATAACATATCATTCTATTTGTCTTCCATTCAGAGTTACAAACTGTGTTCAGATACTTGTATTTTCCATAACAAAATCGAGTCAACAAAAAGACTTAATAAACATCAAATTTAGAAATGTCTCCTTCTGCATTCTAATGAATGCCCAATACATAATAACTTTGTGTTCATATAGCTTTGAAGTTCCTTATCACTCCAAGCTGTCAGAAAAACAGTACAGCTTAACCAAGGCGCCGACCTATCAGGTCCACACCTGAAAACAAAAAAGCTTTGCCTTACTTACAAACAAATTAATTACCAGAAAATCAGAGAAAATCAGTGCATACCTCAGGGAGAAAAGAAGTTATTAATTTATGGCATTATAATATGTAATTATAACATTAATTTAACCCTTTATTCACATAGTCAAACATTAATTCTAACACCAATGTGGCCGTATTTTTAATGGTTAGATCCTGTTTTATGCTGATAAAAATGGCCAAGTGTCTTTAGTCTACTTGTTATAAGACATGTATTTTTCCATCTCTGAGCTTAGTAATAAATTCCAGCTTCATACAGGGAACAATGAGAATTCCTGAAGTACACACACTATTTTGGATTCCTCATAGCAAATCAAAGGGCACTGATTCACATGACTTTTGCCACCATAGAGCATTGTTACTGAAATTAGAAGTCTATACACTGGTACAAAACTCTGTGTACCACAGGAAGCACTATAGCAACAGGGCACAATGCCCCCACTAATCAGACCCAAATTTCTTGGGGTTTCTACCCCAGTTTTTTCAGGACAGTCCTAGTTTATGCTTTTTTTCCGATTTAATTACTTAGTCACCTTCCTTCGTCCTTCTACTTCGAAACTGCCCTTAGTTTGGGCGATGAGTTATATGAACACTTTTATAGAGAATTAGCAGCTGGGATGTGCTTAGTTAGCTCTGAGCATTCCATTCACAAGCACTCCATACAAAAAGAGATGGACTCTAGCCTTATCTCTTGCCTGTCTTGTCACACAGAGAGAGCCATTTCCCCAGGTCCTGCCAATGGTGTCAGAGTGGCAGCGTCAGCGTTAGTCACACCCTCTGAGCCTCCCTAAAACAACACAGGTTTTGATGTTGCAGCCAGGTAAGCCGCCCTTTCCTTGCTGTGAGTGTCTTTGGTGGTGTTCTTCTCTGTCAGCTGGCCAGAGTGTTCAGTAACTTCAATCTTAAAAAAGAAAGAATCTCTGTCCTGCCGTCTTTCCATCCAGAAACTTCCCGGAAAAAAATTGATGAGACAAATTAATAATAGGTAAATATCCTAGAACTTGACCTGCAAAGAGAATTTAAACCCTAGAATCCCACTTAGCCAAAAAATGATCTTGTTTCTCACCCTCAACAATGTATAGGTATTTGTTTTGCTTTCTATAACTGAAGGCTCTTTGTGATGATGACCTCGAGCCAGTAATACTCTGGGCCAAGGTGGCTTGATCACATCTTCATTAGCAACAGAATCAACAAACAGCTTTTAAATGGATGTTCTCTTGACAAAAAACAAAAAAAAGTTCTGCCTCAGTAGGAACTTCATTATAAGTACACATATACTCTCACACACATTCACTTATATACAGACACTCTACATTAAAATCTTTCAAAGTCAACTAGTCAATTTAATAATATTGTCTGCAAAAGTACCAAATAGTCATAAAATAATCATAACTCAAGTACCAAAACATTGATTCAGCAAAGTAGTAGCAGTTCTGCTGCAGCCTCTTTCCCCAAGGACATCATCTTACTGTTACGGCAAGTGTCAGTGACCAGTCCCAGGGGAATAACCGAGCGGCATGCAGAGAGTTGGAGAGTCAGAGAGTTTTATTGCTGGCGGCCCAGATTGAGGTCAAGCCTCCCAGAATCTGAGCACCTTTTCCGGGTTTTTGTCAGGTTTTATACTTTTTCTGGGGAGTTACTTTTAACAAATCACACACAGGTAC
>CAUYSK010029766.1:0-13926 GCA_963575035.1 Avahi laniger | reverse complement strand
CTGTTTGTCCCTCGCTGCTTCTTTGCAGTTTCGCACAGCCGATCCTGTGGGAGAGCGCCTCACTCGCGTGTGGGTGTCCGTGTTCTTCACCTCCCACTGTGGGAGCAGAGAGCCAGGAGGTCTCCCCTAATCCGCCATTTTTCTGCACTCTTGAATCATTTTTAAATCTAATCTGCCAATCTCTGTCTCTTAATCTATATATTTAGGCCATTTACATTTAATGTAGTTGTTATACATTAGGACTCAAGTCTGGTATTTTAGTTTTTCTCATCTCTTTTTTCATTTTTTACTTCATTTGTCTATTTCATTTATCCTGCTTTCCTATGGGCTACTTGTACTTTTTTTAGAATTCTGTCTTGATATAGTTAATGTTTTGAATGTGTATATTCAAATAGTTATTTTAGTGGTTGCCCTAGGTATTAAATTATGCATACAAAACTGTCACAGTTGGCCGGCTGCGTGGCTCACGCCTGTAATCCTAGCACTCTGGTAGGCCGAGGCAGATGGATTGTTTGAGCTCAGGAGTTCGAAACCAGCCTGAGCAAGAGTGAGACCCCATCTCTACTAAAAATAGAAAGAAATGAATCGGACAACTAAAAAAAATCAGCCGGGCATGGTGGCGCATGCCTGTAGTCCCAGCTACTCGGGAGGCTGAGGAAGGAGGATTGCTTGAGCCCAGGAGTTTGAGGTTGCTGTGAGCTAGGATGACGCCACGGCACTCTAGCCCAGGCAAGAGAGTGAGACTCTGTCTCAAAAAAAAACTGTCACAGTGTACTAGTGTCAATATTTTACCAATTCGAGTGAAGTGTAGAAACTTTACCTTCATTTAAATTCGTTTAACTTCCCCCCTTTGTAATGTAATTGTCTTAAATGTTTTCTCTACATACTTTTAGAATTACATCAGATAGTATTATGATTTTGTTTCAACCATCAAACATAATTTAGAGGCTGAAAAGTGAAAAGTCTATTGTATTTATCTGTATTTTTATTCTTTGTGTTCTTTCTTCCCTCCTGATGTTCTAGATTCCTTCTTGTGTCATTTTATTTCTATTTAGGTAATTCCTTTAGCCATTCTTAGGGTAGGTTTGTTGATGACAAATTTTCTTAGTTTTCCTTCTTTGTACAAAGTCTTGATTTCCCTTCATTTCTGAAGTCATTTTCACAGGATATAGAATTTTAGCTGACAATGTTTAAAAGATGTGCCAATTCCTTCTGGCCTCCATGGATTCTGATGAGAAATTCATGGACATTCTAATTGCTTTTCCCCAATAAATAAGGTGTCATTTTCCCCTTGCTGCTTTAAAGATTCTTTTCTCTGTCTTTAGTTTCCAGGAGTTTGATTATAATGTGCCTTGGAATAAATTTGTTTGGGTTTTTCCTGTTTGCAAGATTTGCTTAACTTCTTGAATCTCTAGGTCTATGTATTTTGCCAAATTTGGGAGCTTTTCAGCCATTATTTCTTGGAACACTCTTTCAGAGATGTAGTCCTTCTCTTTTCCTCTGGAACTCTGATGACACAAATGTCAAAGTCTGTCACGGTCCTGGCTGTCTGTTCGTTTTCTTCCTCAGTCTGTTTTTCTACTTTTCAGCTTAGGCCGTTTCTGCCTTCTGCCTTTAAGTCCTTTGACTCTGCTCTGCAGACTCCATTCCGCTGTCGAGCCCATCCACTGAAATTTTTTTATTTCAGTTATTACATATTTCAGTTCTAAAATTTCCATTTGGTTCTTTTTATCTACCTTTGCTAAGACTTTCTATTTTTTCATGTGTTTCAACCACATTTGTGACTGCTTATGAAAACATTTTATGATCGCTGCTTTAAAACCATTGTCCAATAATTCCAACATCTCTGTCGTCTCAGTGTGGGCATCTGCTGACTGTCTTTTCTCATTCAAATTGAAATGTTTGCGATTCGTAATTAAAACAGTGTTTCTTTACTTGTATCCTAGACATTTGGGTATTTTTCTGCAAGGCTTTGGAACTTACTGAATGCCAGTGGTGGGAATGCTACCTCCCTGCCACCAGGTGGAGGCTGCAGGCCAGATCTGCATAGCCCCACTGACACGCCAGGGATGCTGGATGGGACAGGAGCATCTCCTAAGAGTGGTTGAGGCTCCCACATGGCCTTTGCTGGGAGGCAGGGGTGCAATTTTCTCTGTGTCTAAAAGTTTTCTGTCATGCCAGGCTGTTCCTTTCTGGTCCTTTAGATAGAAAGAGCAGGCTTTTCTTGCAGCTTTATTTTCTCGGTGCCCATTGGCATTTCTGGGTTGCTGTCTTCTCCAGCACCCAATCTAAGAAATGTGAAAAAAAAATCAGGAGCTCACTACCATGTTGTTCCTCCAGTTCCCCGGCCAGTCTGCCTCTTCTCTCCACCTTTCTGCTTCTGTTCATTTTATAGTAATGTCTGGTACTTTTAGCTGTGCTCAGCAGGGGGGACAGGGAGAAATGCATCCATTGTCTGGGAACCAGAAACGTCACAGACTTTGCCTTGAAAAGCGCCTCCCATGGATGACACACCCTGAAGCCCCGGCTGAGCTGCCTCCCCCGACGGGCTCCTTCCCAGGGGAGGAGCGAGCGCCACTCACCCGCCTGGGCCGGCCGCCCCTTGTCAGCCACTCCCGTGGCCTGTGAGTTCCTGAAGGACAATGTCGAAAACTTTTTCATCTTAAACTTCTCAGGGCCCAGGGATGGGTTAACCGCACTGGGGCACAGCTTCTCTGCTCACCACACCTCTCTGTCAGAGCCCTGTCCTCCATCCTCTCACCAGCGGGAGGGTGTGAACGGCAGGAAATGATCCCTGGCTGCAGCCCTTCTCGTGGCTGACTGTGGAGAAGCACAGCACCTAGAACAGTGGCCCTCGCTCTGGTGCAGGCGAGGCCCCCGTGAGAGCCCATTTCCGTGTGAACTCCTGAGGCCACAGAGAGGTTCTTCTTCTCTAGCTTTGTTTTTTAACCAGCTTCCCCAGGAGACTCTTGAAACCCAGATCTAAGAGGCCAGCTGACTACATTTCACAGGTGAAATGGGATTCACTGAGCGCCGGTGAGCCTCCCGGAGCCCAGCACAGGGTGGGACATGGCGAAGGTGCCCAGAAAACAGTTGTTGAATCAACTAAGGAGCCATGCCCTGCTCCCGCTGTCTACCTGAGTCCAAACCTGGCACTGGCACAGAAAGTTCTTCCCAGTGAAGACGCAGAGCAGAGCAGTGCGTCATGTGGCCGCAGTCGCACATCCATCCAATGCTGCTTCCTGATCCCGTAGGTCTGCAGGAATCCCCCTCCCTGTCGATAGTGGTTTTGAATTAGTGTAAGAAAGAGATACAGACACACTGAGTGGGCAAAAGAAATAAGAAAATAAGTGTGAAACCACTTAGTTAACTTAGGAAGGTTACATGAATCTAAGATGCATTTTACAATATTGCCAATATTGTCATTAATATTCTGATTATGGCCAGGCGCGGTGGCTCATGCCTGTAATCCTAGCTCTCTGGGAGGCCGAGGCGGGCGGATTGTTTGAGCTCAGGAGCTCGAGACCAGCCTGAGCAAGAGCGAGACCTCGTCTCTACTAAAAATAGAAAGAAATTAATTGGACAGCTAAAAATATATAGAAAAAATTAGCCGGACATGGCGGCACATGCCTGTAGTCCCAGCTACTCGGGAGTCTGAGGCAGAAGGATCGCTTGAGCCCAGGAATTTGAGGTTGCTGTGAGCTAGGATGATGGCACGGCACTCTAGCCCAGGCAACACAGTGAGACTCTGTCTCAAAAAAAAAAAAAATATTCTGATTATAACTGTGATTACTGCTAATAGTAATATATTCATGCTTATGTGAGACTCACACCAACAACACTGTGAAGTCCGTCAGCCTCCTGTTTTGGCCTCCATCTACTATGTCCATCAATATTTTTCTTCTGTTTCCTCCTCCCACCCCTGAATTCACCATTAAACCCTAAAGTTTTCTTCCTAAAAATTAGCATGTTACTTAATACCTGGTCCAAGTCCTGACCATTCTAAATAGAGGTTCTCTAAAATGTATAAGTTTATGACTGCAAAGCCTTCTTTATTATACACATAATTATTATGCAACATTAAAGAACCCTCATAGAAAATTCATGCTCTAAACTGGCACATTTAGATTTAAAAATTAGTATTAAGAAAAAATACATACATACACATATATAGAAATATGTATGTGCATATATATACACACATACATATATATATAGTCAAAGCCAGGAAAATTAGAATTGGTAGAATTGAAATTCAGCCACACATAATTTGTTATAAAATTTATGTTGATTCTGAGCTTTCTACTGGACAAAGGGAAAAGCGAAACAAGCACCAGTTACAGGAAGGAAATAGCTCTTCGGGATAGACAAGCAATTCCTAACACTTAACTCAGAGAAGGTGTGACGGATGGATGGATGGATGGACTCATTGCTGGATGGATTAATTAACTCAGAATAGATGGATTAGTTGTTGGATTAATTCACTTATTGCAAGGTTTTCCTCAATAACACCCTTTGGGCCATAAGGCAGGTCTCTCCCTGAGCCGTGCCCACTGTGTTCATTCCTAGCCACGTCCCCACCCTCCCCACACCGTCGGTTGCCTTCAGAACGACTCCTGGACTCCTGCACCTGCTGCTCCAGCACAGACCTGCCCCGCCTCCCTGACTGCTCGCCCAGGCATCCCACGGGCAGCTCAAAAGTGGTGCATGAGCCCTGCTCTCTGCGCATGGTGCCGCCAGCCCCTCGGTGAGCCTGCTGAGGATCCTGCGGTTTCCCTGTCTCTTCTGCCTCCTAAACGTGCATCTCCCAAGTCAGCATATCCCTGCTGCCACCCTGGGAGCCTCTCCTGGGATCACCTTACAGCCCCTGGAATCCTTTCTCCACACTGCGGCAGGATGGCAGAGCAAAACCGCACGCTGCCCTTGCTCGTGTCCTGCCCAGCAGTTCCACGGACCCTCCGGGAACGTCCAGCCTCTTGCTCAGCAACACGGAACCCCGCAGACCACTGCGGGCAGCACAGAGCATTCACGAGGCCTTGGCCCTGGAGCCAGCTGCCCAGGTTCAAATCCTGCATGACCTTGGGCAAGTTCCTTGGCCTCACTGCCCCTCAGAGCCCACGGCTGTAAACTGGGAATACCAACAGAACCCAGCTCGTGGGGTTTCATGAGGACTAAATGAGCTAACAGATGTACGGATATGCACACCTAGCACCTGACACTCTAGGTGCTCACAGGTGTCAGCCATTAATAAGTTGCTGCAGTCTCCGGCCCTGTGGCCTCTTTGATGCAAAATCTACCCATGGCTTCCCAGAATGCACACCTAAGCAAGGTTTTGAAGAATGAATAGGAGTTTTCCTGGACCGACGGTAGGAAGAGCTTCTAGGACACAGGGAAGATCCAGAAGGAGGCACACAGGCATGGAGCAGCACCAGGCAGGCAGTGCTGCCCTCAGGAGGAAGCTCACAAGACACCCACTTCATCGGACACAGACTCGGGCCAGGTGGGCTCAGGAAAGGGTCTTGGCGAAGACGATGGGGATGATGATGGCAGCAGAGGATGAAGGGGACGGGAGGAAAGTTGAAGGAGAAGAAAGAACAGGAGAAACCATGGAAAAAGAAGCAGAGGGAAAAATAAATAACAGTCACCACTGCCGGCCTGCTCCCACGGGACCTTGCACGCGCTGTGCCCCTCCCGCCACACGGACCCCTGCGCTTCTCCACGCCCCTGTCCAACGCCTGCGACCAGAAGGGCCTCTCCTGCCCAGCCCGCCCAACACAGCACCATCTTCCCACCGCGCACGCCTGCTCCACGGCGTTTGTTCCTGCCACACTCACGCCGCCAGGCTCCTGCTCCCACAGAATCACCGCGGGCCACAGCGTCACCCCAGGGTCCTGGCCGGTGCCTGCCGCACATCAGCCCTTAGTAATTTGCACCACAGGTATGTGGACGAGGACGGAGGGGAGGGGGAGGCACTGCCATCGTGGCTGTCACCCCACAACCGGGTCGTGAGGACGAGGCAGCAATCCAGACCAGACACGAATGATGCGAGCAAACACAGTCTGAGTGACAACAGAACAAAGCCTTCAGGGGCGGCCCTCAACCCTGGCTGGCTGCTGTACCCTCCCAGGGTGCTCATGAAGAATGCCAAGGAATGATCTTGGCATCGGCTGGTACCCTAAAAATATGTATCATCACCGTGTGTCAATAACAATAGAATACCAATTCAGGGGCCCACCCTGACCAGCTGCTCCCAAAGCCCTAGGGGTGGGGTCTGTTGGTCCCTCAGCACATTTGCCAGGCTCCCAGGGGGTCCTGACCGTCAGCCCAGCTTCGTGACCCTGACCAGGAAGGGTGAGGACAGGCTGGGGGCAAGTGCAGGGCTCAGGCTCCTGACACCCCTCTCCGCTCGGCACCTGGCCCACAGGCAGCCTCCCCTGCCCCGCAGGCCGCAGCCTCTGCCGCCCACACACGTGTCCACTCAGGAGGGAAGGGACCGGTCAGGGCTGGTGGGATCGGGGCCCGCTCCCCACTGCCAGCACCACCCTCTGCACGGGCTCTGAGGAAGAAAGAAGGTGGCCCCCGCCCCGAGAGTGCAGCCAGGCCCTGCGGCAGGGCAGAATGGGCTTAGGCCCCGAGGCACCTCCCACGGCCTGCCGGTGCCCACCCAGCAGCCTGGCCTGAGGACAGGAGGGACGGGGCTGCTTTAGCATTTCTTGTCCTTTCTGTAAAGCAAAGGCATCCTCCCGCAGGAGTGGGCAGTGCGAAGGGCAGGGCCTGAGAGGCCCAGGACATGGCTGGAGGGAAAGAGGGCAGCATGGGCCAGACCATGCCAGGAGGCCTTCCCGACAGAGGCACCAGGAGCTGGGTACGGGTTAGAGGACAGAGAGGGCGGTCCAGGGCACCCCGTGCCTGTGCCATGTCCTTCGGTTGCAGCCAGGCTGTGTCTCCCTTCAAGCTGTCCTGTTATTTTCCTCCCGTGGGTGGATGAGAATAGAGGAGAGGGCCCCGGGAGAGCAGCCTCACCCACTCACTCCCCACTTCTGCCCAGGCCTGGGCCGGCCCCAGCCAACAATAGCTGCGACCTTGTGACCTGGTGACCTTGTGACCTTGCACAAAGCTTCCTCCAGCCCAGCCCTTCTGAAGAGCAGGTGGTTCCGGTGGGGCGGGGGTGGGCAGGCTGTCCTTGTTGGAAATGAGTGGCCTACCTGCCAACAGCGGTGATCCACTTTTTGCCTGACATAATTTGGTAAGGTTGGTTTGATGATTTTGAAAAAGTAAATAAAGGGTGTTGTTTTTTTTTCCCAGTAACAAAGCTTTAGCTTGAACCTCTCACGTGCATGACTGACCCCAGAATTCCTGGGCAGCAAAGCAAGGGAGGACAGGAGATCTCGGGGATTTTCCCGTCAGCTGAAATGCATGTGACAGATGACAGAACCTGCTTTGTCAACTGGCCCAGCCGAGAGGACAGGCACTGAAACCTTCTCTCAAAGGCCACCTGGAACTTTAACTGTGAGGCCCCCACCTGCTCTCAGCTCACATCCTCTGGGGCAGACATTTTTCTTCTAAAACAAAAGTTGGGTATTGATGTGCCCAGACAAAGACAGTGTGCCAGCCCTAGGGACAGTGCTGCGTGAGTTGGCCAGTGAGAAGTAGGCAGACCCCAGGGGCAGGCAGCCTTCCTCAATCGAACAGCAGCACGATAACATCAAACCTCCCCAGGAGAAAGCCTTGTACTTCTTCTCCTCCCCGCCCTTCCTGGAACTAAGAGGCATGGCTCAGAGGTGCAGCAGCCACCTTGTGACCATGAGGCAACTGGCCTGCGGTCAGAGGCCACACACAGAGGCGTCAACAGGAAGGCAAGAGCCTGTCCCCTCGAGACATGGCCGAGCGTTCCACCCCGCCAAGGCGAGGAGCCTGCGGTCAGTGAGCGCGACCTAGGCCAGCCATTCTCACGTGCTTTCCCGAAATGTGACGTCCAGTGCAAGGGTCACCAGCATGTTTCTCCAGACCCCCGCTCCACTGGGAGTACTCAGGTCTCCTTTCCCGTCTCTCCCAGCATCCTGACTGTGCCTTTCATTCTCCCAGTCTCTCCCCTCCGATTTGGCCTTAAATTGTTAATTCTTCGAAAGCGTCTGCTTTAGAGCCTTTGACTGTGCTGCTTTCTCTGCCTGGACTTCTCTTTCCCTTTTTTGTTTTGTTTGCTTTTTTTGCCCAGGAGATTCTTGGAGAAGTCTTCAAGCAGCGGCCTGCCTGTGCGCACCCCTGGCATGGAGCTCTCCTCGGGGTGCACTCAGCGCTGCCACCTCAGGGCGGGAGGCTACTGGGACACAGGGACGAAGTCTTTATATTCCCTGCTCTGTCCCAGCATCAAGCACGGCTCCTGGCACATAGTAGGTGTTCAAGAAATGGCTACCAAATAAATCAGCAACATCCCATTACACACACTGTGAGAAAAGACGCATGGCGTGCTGAGAGCCCATAACACAAACAGACCCTCACCGGGGGCTCCGAGAGGGAGTAGACCTGAAGGACAGGTACGTGTTAGCAAGGTAGGGCAGCAAAGAAAGATTCTCAGGCCAGGAGGACAGAGCAGTGTGTCCCAAGGCCCCGCGAGGAGGGCAGTGCTGTTGAAGCTCAGCGGTGAGTGGGGGTCGGTGTGGGTGGCGCAGGCAGGGCCGGGCCACTGGCTCTTCACTCTGGAAACGTGGAGAGGAGCCCGCAGTGCGCTCACTGGCGTCCCGTTGTCAGAGCCACCTTCGCCCCCAGCGTGGGAGGTGCGGGAGGAGGGGCGCGCACAGGAGCCCGGGAGAGCTCACCTCTGCGGCCTGCGCTGTCCAAGAGTTGCACAGGTGGTGGGCCGTTCAGCCCCCTGACCCCGCAGTGAGGAAACTGAGGCACAGGCGGCTAAGAACCTGTCCAGGTCTCAGGGCTGGCATGTGGCGGGGCCAGGACGAGATGGCAGTGGCGGAGAGGGAAGTGGCAGCGCGCAGGAGCTCAGGGAGGGGACGGGGGAGGACTGGAAGTGAAATCTACGCAAATCAGGAACCAGCTAAGATTTGCTGATGCTGGGTGACACGGAGCTCGCACGCCACCTTGCCACCCCTTTGCTGCCGGTGGGGTTAAGTGACCTGCGGATCATCAGGGGTCCTGGTGACAGCTGCTTCCATGTCTGGACGGGAACAGACACCGGGGGGAGCAGGGACACGAAACCATGAGGGCTGACGAACCGGGAGGCACGTCTAGGCAGGCTGCTTTGGAGAAACTGGGCCAGAACGGCGGGGGGCAGGTCAGCAGCTCGAGGGGTGTAAGGAGCCGAGGGAAGGCCTTCTCCTCACCCTGGAATCGGACGGCGCCAGCGCAGCCGAAGTCTCCCGTCTGCCTCCTCGCTCCCGGTGACTGCTCTGAGAACTCACTGTTTGTCATGCTGTGCATGTTTTATATTTTACCACATATCGATTCATCCAGAAACATTTTAAAGTCTCATTTTGTGGGGTTTTTATCTTTGTGTAAATTACATGATCCTGTTTGTATCTTCCTGGAACATGCTGCTTTTCTTCCCCTGGGACATAGAAGCTCTCTCGAGGTTGATGACTGTGACTCTACTGTCATTGCTCTGCAGCCCTCTCCTGAGTGTCTGTCCTCCTCAGTTACCCCTCTACCTCCTGCGGGTGCACGGGTTACCGTCCGAGCAGTCCGTTGCAGAGGGCGTTCCAGGGCCTGCCGCCCACTGCTGTGCGCTGTTTCTGCAGGGCAGAGACCTGCGGGGGGGATGGTGGGGCCGTGAGCATCTCCACCTTTACGGGCACTCAGCAGATGCCGTGCCGACATCCACTCCCGTGGGCGGTACCGGGAAGTCCCTCTGCCCAGGCCCCTTCTGCACGTGGTGTTGCCAGACTGCCAGTGGGGCGTGTGAGATTGCTGAATCGCCAACTGAAAGGCTTCTGTTGAGAGAGAGATTAAATACAGAGGATGGGGACATGCACGCAGGCATGAGGGATGCGGAGACAGCAGCGGAGAAGTGGCTCCGGGGGAGACGTAGCTCTCTGTATGCAGAACCCTCTGTAGGTCCACACAAGGATCCCGCTGGAACCTTCCTGCTTGCGTCTGGCAATATGACGCAACCTCAGACTTGCCTCCCTGCCGCTGCCCCTGCACTGTGCCCACACCTGATCAAGGCACTTGCGCACGGTGTCATTGCCAGGTGTTTACTGATCCATTTCTGCACAAGCTCTGAGCTTCTTGAAGCAGGAACTATGCTACTATTTTCTCAACCTCCACAACCTTGCAAGGGCCTGGTACGTAATTGGTGCTCAATAATTTTAGAGCTGCTTTAAAGCTACTGCTGTAGCTCCCACCAGCATATGTCTCCTAAATGAGCTGGAAAAAGGATGCTCTGATTTCAGAAACAAGCACGATTTAAAGGAAAGGAGTATCATGGGAGCCAGGAAGAAGCAACCTCATCTGGGAGCATCGAAGGTCAGAGCAAGAAGTTTCAGCCTTTTCCTAAGCCCGCCTCGCCCCACCCTGGCTGACTCCCAGCTGCCTCAGAACTCCTGCTTCTTTCCCTGGTTGTAAAATAAATTAATATTCTTTAGCCTTTTCTATAAGAAACTGATTTTTGTTCTCTCCCTCCTTTAGAAAATTATTACCTTAATTTATACCGCTTCCAATTTTGTTCTCTCTTTCTCAGATGCAAAGAATCGTTCTGAGACCAGAAAAAGGGAACGAAAGAATTCCAAGCCAGGCAGGCATTAAACAAGTCCAAATGTCTAAGCCACGGGGGTAGGTATTGGAGGGTAATGTTCACTGCAGGGAGTTCAGGAAAGGCAAAACGGAAATCTGGGGCTAACGACGTAACACTGACGGGCCAAACGAAGAAGGTCGAATTCCCCAAATTCTACTTCTGTCTTATCATTCAGGAAAATGATTTCCAGGAGTTAAGGGGTGAAAGGCAGCCTGGAGGGAGTCAGGGGACCGCGAGGCTGCGCGTGCTCCGCGCGTCCAGGGGGAGAGGAGGACACGGCGGCAGCCTGCAGGGGGTTCCCCTGCGCATTCCAGGGCCGCGTGCGCCGTCCTCTTAGCCTCGCGTTATCCGTGACTTGTCTGGAGTCGCGCGGGACCTGGTCTCGAGCACCGCGTGGGGGTGGCGCTGGATCTGGGCTGGGGCCGGGCTTTGTGGTGTGTGAGGACTAAGGGGTGAGGCGCGGCCACGGGTGAGAGCGAGGACTTTGGAGACTGGACCTGGGAACCCGAGAGCGTGACTGAGCTCCAAGTCTGGAGGTCAGCTGGGCAGCCATGAAGACCCCTTGGAGAAAGTCTCAGCGGCAAGTCCCCTTTGACAAGGTCCTTCCACCTCCGCAGAACTGAGGGCCGGAGCAGAAACCCAGGGAAGCTTCGGGAGAAGCTCATTGGTGGGAAAACCTCAACCCCCAAGGAGCGTCAATGAGCTACACAGGTGACTGACATGGCAGGAGCTCAGACCGAAAATGTGTCCTGAGCCCGGTGGGCTAGCGAAGAGCCGGGGGCGGCGCAGGCCCCCTCGGACACGGAAGCCTCGAGGTGGCTGCAGAGTGAGTTGCTGGGGGAACCCCGAGCTGCCCCACCTGGTCCCTCCAGATCTGACCTTGAGCCAGTGGAGCTGATCTGACGCACAGATGTAAGCGGGTATAGGAGGAAGCAAGACCCGGGATGACGGTGGTGCAGGGGAAACAGGTCGAAGCCAGTCAGGGCAGCACTGGGTAAAGACGAACATCGGCAGCAGCTGGGGGGCTAACGCCCAACGGCATGAGCGAAAATGAGGCAGATACAGTTTAGCAGCAGCAAGTTTCACACGTAGGGTTTTTATTCAAGGACACAGCAGAAATATGGACTCCTAAAAGGTTAGCACGCCTTGACTACATTCTGGAAGGTTAGTATCTGGCACAGCAGAGTACGGTCTCAGCAGACTCAGTACCGATTAGGCCTCACCTGGAGCACTGGACTCAGGTCCTGAAGTCCCACCTGCAGCGGACTTGAGCAGAGGAGACCAGGGGGCATGTGACGGTGAACCGGGACATCCCGCCACATGAAGAAAAATAACAAACCAGGTTTCACCTGTAGACAAGAGGACTCAGAGGGTCGTAAGAGCTGTCCTCACATAAATGAAGGGAGGCACGGCCATGAAGATTCAGGCAAGCAGGTCCCACGCCAAGAACTGACATCAGGACCCGACGGTGGAGCCAGAGCAGACAGCCTTTCGGCCCAAAGAGAGAAACCCTAATCCCCCTCAGAGCGGCTCAAAAGGAAAGAGCTGTCTCATGAGCAGTACGTCCTCCAGCAAAGGACACACCTTCAGGAGATGGGGACAGCCCAGAGGAGTGACCATCTTACTTCCAACTCTAATGACAGATTTTAGCGTTCTGAAAAATTATGTCCAAATATATGAGGGTGATGTCCATTCCTTGATGATGACAGACAAAGGAAGTTGCATTGTTTTTATTGATGGATTGACATTTAAAAGAAATCCCGTTTGTAAAAGCAGCTTTGTTTCATGCACTTCATTAGATGTCAGAAAGCAAAAGAAAATTAAAATGTGCTCTTTCATGGCAGGCACTGTGGCTACACGTATTTTTTTTTTCTTTAATCCGAAATAACAACTCTGTGAGATAAGTACTTCTATTTGCCTTTAACAGATCAGAAAACTGGCTGAGAGAGGTTGTATAATTTGCATGAGATTGAGCAGACTGTATGTGAGAGGTCAAAGACTTAAAATAAGCTTCATGGAAGTTCGATCCTCTGATTAGAATATTTTTTTAAAAAATGGGGAAGGGCATTGTTTTTACCTTCCAACCAAAAAATTCTGGATAATTTGCAAAATCCCAACTTCTCTCGAATAAATCAGAGAGCTGAAGTTACAGATAAACAACTAACTCAAGCTCTAAGGAAAAACAGGCACCTCTAAGGAGAGATGGGGCACAAGCACTTGATTACTTCAGCAGACAATGGACACTGTCAAAGAAGAATTTATTTAAAAAGTTTAATGAATTGCTAAGGGTTGAGTGTGCACTAATGTGAGGGCCCTACCCTAAAAACACAATAACACTAAAAGAATCTAAAGCTTGTATTGTACTGAGGGTTATCACAGCAATAAAAAAAGAAAATCCAAATACAGCTCAACTTATGACTAGAATGACTCAAATTCTCACACTGAAGCCTTAGCCAAAATAAAATAAAAAAAAAAGAAAGAGGAGTATCTATTTCCATGCATTAACACTAAGTTTCCTTAGTTAAAGATGTCTCGTTAAAGATGTCTGGCTTTCAAACAAAAAGTACAAGACACACCAAGAAACAAGGGGAAAACAGTATCAACAAGAGACTATTTCAATATGACACAGATACTGAAGCTATCAGACAGGATATTTAAAATAACTATAATTAATATGTTAAAAACCCAAGTGGAAAGGTAGACAATGGATGACCAGATGGAGAACTTCAACAGAGACATGGAAAGTATAAAAAAGAAACAAATGGTAATGATAAAAGTGAAAAACATGATAACAAACTTGAAAATGATTCAGTGGATTCAATAATAGAATAAATACAGCTGAGAAGAGAATCAGTAACTCAAAGATAGGTCAATATAAATTATGCAAACTAAAGCACAAAAAAAAAAAAGTAGTGGGAATAAACAGCAGAGTATCCAAAAGCTGTAGGATAATATCTTGTCGCGCCCGCCTCGCCAGCAAGGAAGACGCGGCAACAGGAGTCCTTCTGACAGTGCTTTATTGGGGATCCCTTGAAGCTTACATTATGTGGAAGACCCAGAGAGCAGAAGGGCGGCTGCTTAAGTAGGTTCTGAGAAACAGGAAGTCCCTGTTATTGGGCAAGAATGTGAGGCATGCGCAGAGCTTGTTTATCAGCAGGTCCGGCTGGGTGCGGCACCAGATT
>CAUYSK010029763.1:0-24975 GCA_963575035.1 Avahi laniger | reverse complement strand
AGATCTAGGTGTTAGGTGAACTTGATGAACACGAAACTTTGACCTTGGGAGTCATGGTTAATAAGACTGCATGGTCGTGGTGGTCTTTTATCAGATCGCCATCAAATAAGAGATAGTTGTCATTTTGGGCAGCGCAGCACACAACCCTCTCTTCCTCCTGCTACTTCTTCATCTTCTGTGGGGTGTCCCTGTTGTGTATAGCTAGTGACAGGTGGTGGTGACTGTATCTCTATGGAAATGGATGAGGTCAAACACTTCTCAGAGCCGCCTGACTTAGCCTCAGCCAACTGGATACTTTCCCCTGGGAATTTAAACCTTGAGCCAATATCACAGGAATGAAAGTGATTGGAGGTGACCCCAGTGGCAATAACGTGCCGTAGAATTTTTGCCTGTGTTTCGGCTGTCTCACCCTCTGAAATCCCTTGGTCTCTGACCGTTTCCCAAGATTTATTTCATCATCTACATGTTGATTTTCTAAGCTCCCAGTATTATTATAACAAATCTCCCTTTTTTCTTCCTTTTTTTTCTTTTTGCATAAAATAGGCAGTATTGGTTTTGTTTCTTAAAACAATGAACCCTATTTGAATTAGCATACTATTTATTTCCGGGTTTTATTTTGTTTTTTGTCATTTGGTATGGAGAACATTTCTATTCACTCAGTTAAGGTTTTGCGAATGGTAATAATGTAACAGTCTGTCTTGCAATCTTAGGATACACTTAAAGTCCTCTGGCAGTCTGAGAGCAGAGTTAGAGGAAATTTCCATTTTAAAGTCGAAGCATGCAGAGTACACAACAACAGCTCATAATCCTTAATTGGTGATGGTTTAATTTTGAGGGTGTTAATGAACAGCTTTCTCAGCCACTTAAAATTTTTTGTTTTTTGAAAATGCTTTCCAAATATACTTTATAACAATAGGAAATGTTCAGAGGTATAAATAAAAAGAAACTCAAAAATCTCTGTGCTCATTCCTGACCTTTATTTACTCAAAGTTTCAAAACAACCAATAAACTTTAATTAAGTTTATTTAAAACACAGCAAGTTTTAAACAAAATAACGAAACAAACGTTATTTCATTTTCATCCCTGGTGCATTATCTGCATTCAGAAACAGTAATAGAGACTGAGCTCAACACAAAACAAGCTAACCTTTACTGCTGTTAACAAGTAGCAGTCTCCATTGTTATTTAAATCTGTATCTATTGCATTGAAGTGTACATGTGTGTTGTTCTCAAAAATAGTAAAAAAAATTGTGAAAAATAAAATTTAAATTATAAGCTTCTATGTAGAATCCTAAAAAATCAGCTGGGAACCACAGCTCTGCTGATAATATTCTCCGTCTCCTGTTTAATTTTCTAAATCGTTCTCTTCTGGGCTTGGGTAGAGTTCTACCTTCTTGCTAATATCTTCCCTACACCTAGCCTAGAGGGAGCTTTCTTTCTTCTATGTGCTTAAAGCAATTATTTTCCTTCTGTGGTGGAAAAAGAGGCAAGACATACCCTTCTCTGACTATTCACCATTTGGACTTGGTATTTATTTCATTTTCATATATATATGCCTTATTTTCTCAAATTATTATAAAATACATTTTAAGCTCCTCGAAGGCATGATCCAGGTCCTACACGAATACGTCCCACTTAATCAGTATTAAATTCCACTTCTGCCCTTCAGACCCATTTTTATCCACTTAATACCGTGTTTCCCAAACGTGTCACCTGCCACCTTTCCAATTTTGCCTTATCTGCCTGCCACAAGTGCTATTTTTACTAGACATGTTTTTCCTGCTAATAAATTCACTTCTTAATCTAAAGGAATTAATTTGAAAGGAAGCTTTCCATAAATGGGAAAACCAGTATTGTTTGCCACAAGTTGAAGGTAACATAAAAATAAAAACATTAAAAAGCAAGAATAACACACTGTCATTGACTGAACTCTAGCCAGCTACTCTTGCCTTTGGGCTTTGAGCCTAAGGGAAAAGGGGAGATCAAGGAGTGTTAGAGAAATTTCTCCTTAGCTAACCCGAGGGATTGAGAAAGAGCACTGGAAAGGGAGTACCTTTCTTTCTCAGCACGGGGTTCAGTGCTATTTAGTTCTCCACACCTGCTCCGACCACCTGGGCAGCATGGGACACATCCACATGCTGAGGTGAGAAGTGACCGCAGAAGATGAGTCCTGGGAGCCCGGGAAACATGTCCTGGACTGAGCGTTCTTGGTTCGTGTGTCTGCGCAACTCGTTCTCCAAGCTCTTCCCCACTCTCTCTTGCATATCTCATCATTATCTGGACCTTATTTATCTATAAAATAAGAGAATTCTACCAGATACTTTTCCCAGTTGCTTCCAGCCCTGACTTTACCAGAATCTACAATTACAACATCACGAAGGCAAAGCGTTCCAGAACTCACCATCCAGCAGCGGATCACTGTCCGTCAAGTGCTCAGCCCTGGCTCACCCACCGTCACCCTGAAGCAGGACAGCACTGTGCCCCCGCCGCAAAGGACCAGAGCCACACACTGGAGAGACCCTTTTCCCCCGAGAAGGGCGGAGTGCCCAGGGAATACAGAGCGGTTTGAGCTTGGCTCTACCCCTAGATTTCCATTGTTCTCCCAAGTGCCAATGACTTCTGACACTCTTCACATTTAATTCCCAAAAAGGGAATCACAGACAAGCTAAATGTGTTTTAGTGTGTAATCCAGTTTAAGTTAGCTAAAGGGCAGCTGAACTGTAAAATTATGCTGAAATCACCCAGAAATAATTTTTAAAAAACAGAATGTGAGGGCCTATATCAGGATTCAGGGGAGTCAAAATATGCGGATTGTACTGCTGTTCCTCCCTACTCCTGGCAACGTGAACTTCCGGAAGCACTAGCTTCCCCACGCAGTAGATGAGGGATTTGAGCTTCACTGGGAGATCTTCATTTGCTCTCCTAGCAATTACCTTAAACATTTACAACGATCCTTAGTTCTGAGAAAAAGAAAATCCTGGAATCAAATTTGTATTTGGTCCTGAAACCGCTAAATAATACAAATGCAAGTGGGAGGTAAGATTTGGAAACTGGTCTTTATAGAGCAGTTCAAAAAAAAAAAAAGGAAAAAAAAAACTTAGGTGAGTCAAATTAAAAATAAATGGGTGAGACTTAAGAAAGCTCAAAAATAAATAAATAAAAATAAAGGGGAATTTTTATATAAAATGAGAGAATATATACTTCTCCAACATGGTTCATATTAGTATACAAAGTTATCATTTTATAGAATGACATTTCTGAATAAATATCTCATTTCATTTATTAGCAATAAGAATATTTGCCGGCAAACACATTTTGCAAAACTGTTGACTAACTGACAAAACATTGGCAACATGTAACACTTGAGTCTATGTGTCTGTTTGGGGATGTGTCACATTTCAAAACTAAACACTTAGGCCAGGTCACCTGCTTAGCCATCTGCTTCCTTACAAATTGGCCATTATACTAGTTACATACAGAGTTTAGAGACAAACCGTGAAGCTACTGTGGGCACCATCCCAGGAACATAGTCATGTTTTAGCAACAAACAAGCCTCTGGAATTCTCATGCTAAACAAACTTCTGGCTAGAGGTGAAGCTGGGCTTTCTCTGTAGCCACTTCTGCCATCACCGAAACCAGAGTCCAAGCTTATATTGGTGACACTTGTGTTACAATCTCTGCTGATGAAGGCATTTAGAAAAGAACAGCGAGTATAGTTTTATCTAAGTGAAATTTGTCCCCGTGCAGGAACAAATTCAGATCCACCTGAGAAATGAAGCCATCATTCTCTGGTCTTTTTGCAGCCCTTGTCTACCAAAGTAAGTAGAGCTGAAAAATTTATAAGAGCTATATGTACTTTCTCTCCACTTGGAGAAAAACATATAAAAATATGCACAACCTCATTCACTCAGACCAGAGCTGGGTAGAAATTTCTTTGACCTATCTGTACAGACTGAGTTTGCTAAGCAAACTAATTAGATAAATGGCACAAGGGAAGGAGGAGGGAGCAGAAATGTTAACTACCAAAGAGAAGAAAAGCAACTTTAAAGTTGCTTTTTAAAGTGCTTTCAAAGCATCTACTTCTTCTTCAAAAAAAAATCATTGGCACTCTGATGTTTTTGTGTTTTTGTTCATTAAAGCAGATGAATTATAGGATTATTGTAATTACTGGAGAACTCTTCCCTTTACCAAAGATTTCTGGAAAGTTCCTAGAGAGACATGACCTTTGCATGGAATTAGTTATAAAGTTCGAGCTACATACAACTGATTATGAATCTAGTTTAGATACTGAGTGAAGAGCTCATGCATTTTAGATGAGACGGCAAATTGCCACAGGGGACTCAGGAAGCTTCCAGAAATGAGATGATGTCTGGGATTTCCTTCCAAGTGGTCTGGTGGGGGTGGGTGGAAAAAGGGGGATATATAAAGAAAAACCAGATTGGCCATGAGTTGATCAATGTTGATGCTGGTGATGAACATCTGAAGGCCTGTTATATTATGCTCGATACTTGCTTAAAATTGTTCATAATAAAACATTTAAAGTCTTTAAAAAAAAAAAAGAGGTCACAGAGGGCAAATAGGCAGATAATCAGGAACCTGGGAGGGACAGCAAAGGCTCAGGGGACACCGCGGCTGCAGGGAAAGCTTGAACAAGAGGGAGAAGGCGGCCGGTGGGTGTGCGCCAGCCCTGGGTCCTTTGCTGGTGCTGCGGGTGGCAGGCAGGAAGGAACACAGAATGTCTGCCCGTGGCTGCCCTGGGTCAAACGGGGACGAACGCGAAAGCTGCCGGTGGTGCTGCCGACACACTCGGCTGTGCCACCACCTCCCCGCCAGCAGCGCCGTGTTCCTGTCCACGCACACGCCGAGCACGCCCCTTGTCAAATCCTGTCTCAGGGATGTTCTGAGTTCATAGCGTGGATGTCTTTAAGAAAATACGAAGGTGTTTTTCGCATTTGCATTTTTGTGTCTATGACCTTGACATTGGCTTGACATATAGACAGATCCACAGGGCAGGGCGGGGGAAGGAATTGGATGGTGCAGGGCTGCCACAACAGGAGTTCAAGACAGACAAAGGATTCACATTCGGTTTCTGGCATTTACAATAGGATTTTGATCTAGTGTGACAAGCCAGTTTGGTTGAGAAATATGATTTACCTTTTCTTTTATCTCTTCCCAGAGACCATCAAGAGCTCAGCCTGGCCACCTGCACTATTGAGTTTTGGGTTAGAGACGGTCCCATGGTGATATCAGGGACAGAGGAGAAAGCCTGCCTCTTGCAGCCCAGGGAAGAGTAGGGGGAGAAAGGAGCAAGGTGGAAGGGAGATGCTAAGTTTCTCCTTTTCTCTTCCTGTCCCCTCAAGGAGTAGGTTGGAGGCAGCTTTAGAAATATCTAGAAACGTGTTGAAAAGCTGGAGGGCAGAGAGGCACCTGCCCCACTCCTGCCCACGGCTTTAGGCTGCCTCCCTGCACCGACTTGTTGGTAGCTCCACCAAAGTGAGCACAGCAGGGCTAAGCAGACGGAGGGCAGGAGGGAGAGAAGGGAATATTTCTTCGATGCTCATCATTGTTAAGTAAAGAAGCTGTTACGATTATTGCATCATGCTTAGATTACCAGATTAGGTTGAAGTTCATTAATTTTATTGTTACCCAGTGGGTGGGGCTCTCGAGGAAGATCTTACATTTTCTCTGAACATCTGAGTGTAGCATCAGTGACTTTGTAGTCCTGCACACGGATTTCCTGTGAATTTGGGTTCAGCTGTTGTCCCTTGCAGACACATCGGGTTTAGCTATATAACTGAGGACCGAGCAACTGTGACCCCAGGGGCCCCAGACACCCCCCTGCTCCTGCACTCTTCTGGGGTGCCGGGTCCTGTGTCTCACACCTGCAGCCCCCACGAATAGAATGACTTCCCATCTTTGTCTGGCTGCCTCCCACCGTCCCTTCACCCTCGATGGATTTGAACGCTGACCCTTACGATGACTGTATCACAGCTAAGATAGACTGTCACTTGCGAGTGCCAGGCCCCGGACCAAATGTTTTGCATTGTCATCACTTTCAATCCTCATGTTTGCCTTCCAGGGTCGTTACCAATAGTATCAACAGTTTCCAAACAGCAAAATTAAGGCTTAGAGAGTTTAAATAGCTTGATCCCAAATCGTAAGGGGCAGAACTGGACTTTGAACCCAGGTCATCTGGCTTTAGAGTCTATAGCTCTTGACAGCTTTCACAGGCTACACTGCAGCTCAGCAACACGGAGCTTGGGCCGGTGGGAGCTGCTGTGTCCCCTGTGTTTGACGCCCTGGCCGGGTCCACTTCATCCAGGTGCCTGCCCTGCGGCACGCCCCAGCTGCAGTCATCGCTGACGGCCCTGTGTGGCTGCAGCCTTTCGTGATACTCTTTCTTCATCTCCCCTTGCAATCACGGCTCAGGTCTCTGACGTCAGCTCCTTGTTGGTAGAGCCGTTGGTGACTTCCCATGGCAGTGAGTCATTCCGTTCTGCATGGTCCCACACCATTTGGCCTGTAGATAGTGCATTTCACATGGAAACATAATTACATATGCACAAGGCAAGCACCTGAGCTAGACTGGGAGCCCCCGCTGGCAGGTTAATGGCACATTCATCTGCGAGTTTCTAGACCAGAGTGGATATGGCAGAGGCCGGGAACTGGCTTACCTGAGGCCCATTCAATCCCCAGCCCGCTTGTCTTTCAGTATAGCAGAAGCCAGGAAGCAGAGAATGACAGCTGAAGCCAGGTTTCCATGTGTAATGCATTCATGGGAGGCTCTGATTCAGGACCGAGCTATGTTGGGCAAAAGGCGCAGGGCAGGGTGTTGATTTTGCTGGAGTCAATCTTGATTTTCAAACTGCCACTCAATCTCTGAGTCAGACAGATCTATATAGTCTGTAGTCCACATATTCGTAATGACAAAAAAAAGAAGAAACTTAATAAAACTGCTCTCTTGAATGTTGCCAACAACCTCCAAGACTCCATTTCAATTTCCATCCATGGCCCGTTAGCCATGACCTTCTCACCTGTCTTTTCAAAGAAACCAGGCTTTGCCTTGCCTTTGATTTAGATCCATCGGAAATTCTGCTAAATTTGCCAAGGATTCCAGCTGTTGGAAAGAGAATGGGAAATAGCAATACAAAAAGACGACGAAATCAAACAGAAGGATTATCGCTGGACAGCAAAACTTAAAAAAATGTCCACTGAATCCCCGAAATGACACCGAAGAGGCAGGAATCTAAGCTTTCATGTATTTATAGCTCTCAGCCTTAACTTTTACTTGTATATTTTTGATTATGTTTCTCTCCACTTCTATATTCTGGCTTCTCTGATATGTATGATGTACCAGGTAACCATAAAGTGCACCAGGACATCTCCACGTGCAGCGGACTGAAGCGAAGGCAGGATGTGCTGGTAGAATTCGGCCAGAGAGACAGAGGGAGGCCCAGTGATTCACTGAAGATCCAGTGAGTCGGCAACCAAACTTTAGGCAAGTCTCCCGGCGCCCGCCCTGGCCTTCTACCACACGCTTCACAACTGACGCCTTGCTCAGAGTTGCAAACAGCGGTAGCTGGTGCCCCAGAACCAGGCCGAGTCTCAGGAAATCCTGCCTGGCTCCAGGGGCAATCAAATGGGGACTGGGACGCAGAGCATCAACAGAGCCACAGGAATGATGGAGTCGTCTATTCGGGTGCATTTGGGTGATGGGCGGGGGTGTGAGGATGAATGAACGCTTGAATAAATCTTAGTTTAAAAATCATGGCGGCCAGATGTGATGGGTTCTCCACAGTTCTATACCCACTGCTAAAAATAAAGTCTCAGTTTTAAGGTGTTGCCCACAATTGCCCCACCAGGAGGCAGCGAACTTCCTTCACTCTGAATATTTACATTGTGTTTTCAGCACTGCTGGGTGGGATACTATAGCAGGCAGCCACTTAGTGGGTGTTTAAAGATAACAATGCCCCCACACTCAGTTCTTTCTTTAGTGTTAATGGACAAGAGCAAGCTGTATGGATCCTTAAATAAAACAGCAGCCTTTTGTGACCTCTGCCTTCTCAGCCAGCTACTGGCACCAGCTCAATTATTCACTTAGAGCTGCAGGGAACATTTCAGACGTTAACCAAGTATTCATTATCCACGCCCACCCCCACAGATGATATAAAGGGAAAATAATCAAAGACATTTAAATCATCATAATTTTAAGAATTATAAAGCAGGACAGACGGTTTTATTTTAGATCTCAACTGAAAGTGGATTCATGTTTTCCTTAGAAAACTGTTTTATTTGAGAATTTAAGATGCACTTCAGCTTTGCTACCTGGTATCGAATCCTGATTTTTTAACTTTGTGTCTGCAGATTCACCCCTTTTTCTCCAAACCCACTGTCATTGACAGCAATGTGATCTCCTGTGTCAGTTACCGGATTAGATGACAAATGTCTCCAAGAAAGGTGTGGCGCAGGATGTCTTAATGTCCCTCCTGAGAACCGCCCCCAAGACCATGACCACGTGCCTACCACCCTTGCCAACACCACCCCATCCCATGACACCCCCCCACCCCGTCCCAGGCCCTTCTGCGAGCACTCAGGGGTGGCCCAACCTCTGCTCACCCTTTCCCTGTTGCCTGGGTCTTTGCTTTGAGATTAGTTGCTTAGGTGTAGAAACTATATATTTTTCGGGGGAGGGGGTACCAAATTTCTTTATTTGAAGGAATGGTACAAATGAAAGAATTTAAGTGGATGTTTTGGTACAACTTACAGAAAAGGTGAAGGAAATCCCAACATGCATGTACTGCCTGGGTGACCACGGAAGTCACCCCGTGGCTATGGGGAAGTTAGCCTAAGGCTTAGCTCTTCTCACTGTCTCCCAGGGTGTGCTTGTCAAAGAGACACTCCGCCATGCCAGATTCGGGAGCTCCCATCTTGCGCAGGTTGGTTACGTGGTCACCCAATTCTTTGATGGATTTCACCTGCTCATTCAGGTAATGCGTTTCAATGAAGTCACACAAGTGGGGGTCGTTTTTGTCAGTGGCCAGTTTGGGCAGTTCCATTAGTGACTGATTCACACATTTTTCCAAGTGTAACGTGCACTCCATCACGTATAGCCCGCGCTCGCAGTCATCACGGTCTGGTTTCTGCATGTCCTGAAGGAAGATTCGGCCACCTCGTTGGTTCTGCGGCTTCATCAGTTTCTCAGCATGTTCCCTCTCCTCATGAGATCGGTGAAGAAAGTATTTGGCAAAATTCTTCAAAGCCACATCATCGCGGTCAAAGTAATAAAACATGGACAGGTAGACGTAGGAGGCGTAGAGCTCTAGGTTGATCTGGAGGTTGATGACGGCCTCCGAGTCCTGGTGGTAGTTCTAGAGCACCTGCAGGAGGACGCGGTCGTCATGGTGGCGGCGGGGGGCCTTGGGGAGGTCTGAAGGCGCGGTGAGGAGGTGGCAGAGGGCTGGCTCTGAGCAGCTAGCGGGGGTGGGCGAGGGTGGAGCGCCGGGTTCCGTCCAAGCACTGCTGAAGCAGGAAACCACGACAACTCTCGGCAAAGAATGTCTCTAGAATCTATATTTTGAAAGCAGAATTCTTATTCAAAATACTAAAAGGCAATCATGCAGAAATGCGTTTAATTATAAAAGTAACATGGCTAGCACGGTGGCTCACGCCAGTAATCCCAGCACTTTGGGAGGCCAAGGTGGGAGGGAGCACTGCTTGAGGCCAGGAGTTTGAGACCAGTATGGACAACATAGCCAGACCCCATCTCTACAAAAAATTTAAAAATTAGCCGGACATGGTGGTGAGCACCTGTAGTCCCAGCTACTCTACTTGAGAGGCTGAAGTAAGAGGATCCCTTGAGCCCAAGAGTTCAAGGTTATAATGAGCTGTGATCCTACCACTGCACTCCAGCCTGGGTGAGAGAGCTAGACCTTGTAAAAAAAAAAAAAAAGATAATGAGGATATAAAAACAAAAGTTAAAAATGTAGAAGACTCTTGGGTAAAAATTGAATGCCCTCTTCCCTTTGTGCATCCCCATCCCACTCCCTGGGGAGTTACTTTTGACCATTTCTCTTTGTAAATTATAAGAAAGTACCCCGTGTCTCTAAATAATATGATATATCCTATTTCTTCATGTATTTCTTTAAATAATATCTATTGACTTTTCCCCATGAAAAGGAAGAGTTTGGTTCATCTTCTCCCCTTCCCTCCTTCATTAAATTTTTGTTTATGATATTTTTATCTTTTGGTCCTTTCTATGAGTCAACTGTGGAAATAAATAAGGGCCAACCACATGAGAAAAGCGAAGGCTGTTTATTCTGAGCGCACCATAGCAGGGGAGGCAGCCGCCCACCGCCGCCTGCGTTTTGGCAGAGACTCAAAGGCAGGCAGGGGAGCGGGAAAGCTTTGTAGTGGGAATAAGGAAGGCTTCAGTCCTGGTCTCACCGAACACCGAACACCGTCGACCTGGGGAAGCTGTAGGTGGACTGATTAGAAGTGGGTGTCCTGTGTCATTAGTTAGGGGCGCATATGTGGCTTCCTCTGCTCGGCCCTAAATTGGAAGCAGGGATAAAAATTAGGGGAGCTGTCCGTTATTAGTCAAGTCCCGGCCATTTGGGGCTGATCGTTACAGAGGTTATTGTTTAGTTTCCTGGACTGTCGCTAGAGACTGCAGCTTGGCTTCCTGGAAGTCTGATTCACAGGGCTGTCCGGAAAGTATCCAGCCACTCTTAATGTGACGTGTTCCTATCACATGGCTGGACACTCTTCCGACAGCCCTGTACACTGGCTGGCTTCGGAGCTGTTGGTCACAGAGATGGGGACTAGTTTCCTGGGCGGGTTGCTGCAGGTTGTTGGTCAAAGTTCTGTCTCTATCCATCTAATCTATCTGGTCTGGCCATTGTCTGTTTGGATATTTAGTCTCTCACAGCTTAATAACTTTAAATAATAGTATTAAACCTCTATTTCTTGATCTTTCAACTCTAAGCAGTATTTCTTCCCATTCTGTAAGACCCCACCAACTACCACCTCTTCTCCCTCCCTCACCTCCCAACTTCTGCCAGCTATACCGTTATTTTTCTGATATGAAGATTTATAACGTTACTATCTCTTTTGGTACATATAAATATTCCATGATGTGTCTATAGGACAATTTTGAAAGTCAAGAGCCAATAAGTAGCATTTACAATAGTATAATTATCTAATATAAATATAAATAATAATTTAATTAAATAATACAAATATTATTTACTATTTGAACAAAATAGTGGGACTTCATCCATAATGGAACTTAGGGACAGTGATTTTTATGTCCCTAAGCCTGTACCACTTAATATTTTAAGCATCACTATAAAATTGATTCTGTTTCATTACTCTTGTGAATTTTTTCCCAGAGGTATACATGTCAGATCAACTTTCTTGGTCTTGAATATCTGAAAATGTCATTTTTTCAGTCATATCTGATTGATGATCTGACTCAGGACTTAATTCTGCATTCTGGGTTTAGGACTTGGAAGTCATTTCTTTCTTGACATCTACTATCCAGTGTTGTGGATAAAACCATCTGATATCAACCCAATTTTCATTCTTTTGTAAGTAATTTGCTTTTTTCTTTCTAGAAGCTTCCAGGATTATCTTGTTATCCTTGTTCTGGAATTTCACACACATGCATGCTATGGACTGAATGTCTGTGTCCACACCCCCGCCAAATTCGTATTTTGAAACCCTAATGGCCAACCAACGAGGTAGTGTTTGGATGTGAGGCCTTCGGGAGGCGATTAGGTTATGAGGGTGGAGGCTTCGTGGTGGGATTAGTGTCCTTGTTAGAAAAAACGTGGGAGCACTTGCTTCCCCTCTGCTCTCTGCAGGGTGAGGCTACAGCAAGACAGCAGCTGTCTGAACTAGAAGGAAAGCCCTCCCCAGACCATGCCAGGACCCCGATCTTGGTCCAGCCTCTAGACCTGCAGGAAATGCATGTTTGTTGTTTGAGCCGCCAAGTCTTTGGTCTTCAGTCCAAGCATCCCAAACTGACTGAGACAATATGTCTAGGACATTATTTTGGATAAAGCCGAGTTACTCTGCCTGTGACTAGGGTTGGTGTAATCTCACCAGGATTGCTATAATCTCCTCGCCATAAGACAAGGAATCTTCAAATACTAATTTCCAAGCTCCTCTTCTAACTCCGTGCTCTGACTATGCCAATCCTATTTTAAGTGATTCCAGTTTGTTATTCAGAAAGAGAACCCTGTGTGGTCTTAAGGGAAAGATCACTCGACCTCCTATAACCTCCATTTTATTATCCGTTACATGGAGATAACTCTCTTAGGGCAGTTGTGAAGCAAAAATTAGATGAGAATTTGAATACAATGCACCTACCACAAATTATAGGAGTTCTTGGGAGCAAAGAAGTGGGAACACTTTGGGAACACGTATACAATGATGGGAACTGTGGGGTGTGTATGTGTGTGAGCTAAATGTTCATAAAATACCATCAAATACTCAGTCCCCAAAAGGATATACATGTGAAGAGAAAACCTAGCCTGGTAGATGTTCCTATATAAATGGAAGAAAACTTAAACACAGCAGTTTTAAAGTGTAGAAGAAGCTTAGAGGTTTTCAAAAGCACAAATGAAGATTGTGGATTTCCAAAAGAAATGTAAATGGAACAGGAAACCACATATAGGCTGAGCAGCAGAAACTCCCATTGGGGCCAAATGTGAGCAGATAGTGTCTTGGGGGGGTGCATGGACCCTCTCTGGGAAAAACAAATGGGGAAGAAGATGAAGGCAGAAGGAATTGAGAAGATCAGTGACTTGGGAGAGCAATAACAATTTCTCAGCTGAGAACAGCTAAAATAGAAAATATAGCATGTTTGTGTGTGTATGTGTATCTGTGCATGTTTATGAGTGTATTACAGGCCAAGCCAAGAAAGAAGAGAAAGAAAACAGCAATGAAAGTAGCATGTAGTAAAACGAGCAATGGCAGATAAAATCTGAAATAGAGCTAGTATTTTTTTTTGAGACAGAATCTCACTCTGTCACCCAGCTAGAGTGCTGAGGCATCAGCCTAGCTCACAGCAATATCAAACTCCTGGACTCAAGTGATCCTCCTGCCTCAGCCTCCCAAGTAGCTAGGACTACAGGCATGTGCCACCATGTCCGGCTGATTTTTTCTATATATATATTTTTAGTTGTCCAGATGATTTCTTTCTATTTTTTAGAAAGACGGAGTCTCGCTTTTGCTCAGGCTGGTCTCGAACTCCTGACCTTGAGCGATCCACCTGCCTCGGCCTCCCAGAGTGCTAGGATTACAGACATGAGCCACCATGCCCGACCTAGAGTTAGTATTTTTTGAAACATCATTAACAAAAAAGTGACTGGGAGGCCAGGCACGGTGGCTCACCACAATAATCCTAGCACTTTGGGAGACTGAGGTGGGAGGATCATTTGAAGCTAGGAGTTCAAGATCAGCCTGGACAACATAGTGAGATCCCTGTTTTTACAAAACAAAATTAAAAATTAGCCAGGTGTAATGGCACTCACTAGTAGTCCCAGCTACTCAGGAAGCTGAGGGCAGGAAGATCACTTGAGCCCAGGAGTTTGAGGTTACAGTGAGCTGTGGTACATGTGTATTATATGTTTGGGGCAAGGATTGGGGTAAGGCTAGTTAATAAATTTTATTCCTGCAGTACCGTAATCCCCTGCACCATGAGAATTAAGTGATTTAAGGGATTCCTTTAGGTCCTTGGGGCCCTCTAAATGGTACTCTCCTGAGGAACCCCATGATTCCAAAGTAATGAGGGAAAACTGTAATGACAAGGAGGTTTGCTTGTCCCTAAAGAATCGGTCACACGGCTCAGCAGTCACATTGGAACACGGAGAATATAGCACTTGGCTGTCTCAGCATCAGAAGAGCTTTCACCGTGAGCTGCTTCTCCAGCAAAGACCAGTTCCCGTGAGCCATCCACACGTCTGTGTCAGGCCCTCATTTCTGCGGGAACTCAGGACCCAGGGCAGGCCACGTGGACTGATCCCAGGTGTCTTTTTATATCAGTGAAATCACATTAAAATGAACATCACTAGGCGAGGTGGCTCACACCTGTAATCCTAGCACTCTGGGAGGTTGAAGCAGGAGGATTGCTTGAGCTCAGGAGTTCGAGATTAGCTTGAGCAAGAGCGAGACCTCGTCTCTACAAAAGGTAGAAAAATTAGCCGGGCGTTCGTGGCACGCATCTGCAGTCCCAGCTACTCAGAGGCTGAGGAAGGAGGATCACTTGAGCCCAGGGGTTTGAGGCTACAGTGAGCTATGACGATGCCACTGCACTCTAGCGAGATTCTGTCTCAATAAAAAGGAAAAGGAAATGTCAAGAGAAGGTTGAGAGATGCTGAATGGAGAGGAATGGGCCCACCTGCTTTTCTTTGATGATAGAGAACTTTTGACACCAAAGGTATGTATATAATCTCCATGTGTTTTTTTAAAAGTTGCACCTAAGGGACACCTATGATCTTTTTCTGTTTGAAATAATTTACCATTCAGAAGACTTTAGAGAATTGATTATTAAACACAGGTTTACTCTTAATCCAGCCGTCAAACCTTGACATTTTGCCATGTATGATTTGTATCTCTCTTCTTTTCACTAAATAAAATATAACAGAGGATTTTTAGAGTAGTGAAACTACTCGTATGATACTATAATGGCGGATACAAGTCATCATACATTTGCCAGAACCACAGAATGTTCTACACCAAGAATAAACTGTAATGTAAACTAGGGACTTGGAATGATAATGGTGTGTCAACACATTGTGACAAATGTCCCACTCTGGTGAGGGGTGACAATAGCAGGGAAGGCTGTGAGTATGCAGGGGCAGGGAGTCTGTGGGAACTCTCATCCCTCCACTCACTTTTTCTGTGAACCTAAAAGTACTCTAAAAATAAAGTTTATTTAAAATACGTATACATAGTGTACATATGCACACAAACGTATGATAGTTGCAGTACCGTGTGTATCTTTCTGTGATATTATATTCTCCTAAAAGTAACTACTATTTTGAATCTGAAGTTTATTATTCCCATTTATGTCTTTTTAACTTTATCTCATGTGTAAGTATCTGCAAAGAATTAATTGTGTAGGCCAGGTGTGGTGGATCACGCCTGTAATCCTAGTACTCTGGGAGGCCGAGGTAGGAGGTGCTCCTTTAGACCAGGAGCAACACAGCGAGACCTCGTCTCTACAAAAAGATTTTAAAAATTGGCCAGGTGTGGTAACATGTGCCTGTAGTCCCAGCTACTCAGGAAGCTGAGGTAGGAGAGTCGCTTGAGCCCAGGAGTTTGAAGTTGCAGTGAGCTATGATCATGCCACTGCACTTTAGCTGGGACAGCAAAGTAAGACCCTGCCTAACGGCCAGGGGCAGTGGCTCACACCTGTAATCCTAGCACTCTGGGAGGCCAAGGCGGGTGGATCGCTCAAGGTCAGGAGTTCGAGACCAGCCTGAACAAGAGCGAGACCCTGTGTCTACTAAAAAATAGAAAGAAATGATCTGAACAACTAAAAATATATACATATATATAAAAAATTAGCCAGGCATGGTGGCACATGCCTGTAGTCCCAGCTACTCGGGAAGCTGAGGCAGGAGGATTGCTTGAGCCCAGGAGTTTGAGGTTGCTGTGAGCTAGGCTGACGCCATGGCACTCTAGCCTGGGCAACAGAGCCAGACTCTGTCTCAAAAAAAAAAAAAAAAAGACCCTGTCTAACAACAACAAAAATTAATTATATACATAGTTTTGCATATTTTTAACTTTGTTTCCATGGTATAGCATATGTATTCTTTTAAAACTTGCTGTTATTGTTTGAAATTTGGAAATTTATCCATCTTGATACATGAGGCTCTAATTCATCGTGTTTAACAGTGATATAGTATTTCATTTCATGCCAAAACCACAGCTTACTCCATTTCCCTTTTGAGGGAAATCTAGGCTGTTCCCAGTTTTTGTGCTATCACTAATAATGCTGCCAAGAACAATGTACATTTCTGCTTATGCTCATGGGTGTTATAGTAGCTTCTCTGACGTAGACTCCCAGGAGTGGGAACCCTGGGTTGCAGGAAATGCATAGCTTCAACATTAAAGGCGTTACCGGATTCCTTTCCAAAGTGATTGTACCAATTTATAGTCCCAGCACCAGGACATGATAATCGCCACTGTTCCACCAATTCGTCAACACTTGATATTGGCAATCATTTTAATACTTGCCAATCTGTTAAGAATAGAATGGCAGTTTCTTACGGTTTTAACAAGCATTTCTCAATTAATGAGACCGAACATATTTGCATATATTTATTGGCCATTCATATTTCTTCTGTGAATTTCCTGTTCCTGTCCTTTGACCATTTTTTTTCCTATTGGGTTGTTTTTGTGTTTTTTTATTGATTTGTAGGAGTTCTTTATATAATCTGGATATTAATCCTGTATTCATTGTATTCATTTCAAATATTGTGTTCTATGTTAAGGCTTGTCTCTTTATTGTGTCCTTTGTTGCACAGAAGTTTTATCTTTTCAAGTAGTTGAATTTTATTAGCATTTTTTATGTTTATATTTTGTAAGGCTTATTTAAGAAAGCTTTCTCTGCTGTGATGTCTTAAAGATATTCTCCTGCTTTTGAAACAATGTTTGCTTTTTTCATTTAGATGTTAATCTCCCTGGGATTAATTCTTGTGTATGGTGTAGGGTTAGGGACTGTTTGGAAAAACTTGAACCGTGATTTTCCTCTGCTCTCATATCGCAGCGGTCAACACAGAAGAAGCCTTCTGTGGCCAAATGTGGGTTTTCCCATATACACACCAAGTAGCGGCACCAGCTGGAAGTCATCTAATTCAATTCCAATACTATCTAACTGGAGATAGATCCACAGCCTAAGGGCTGGGTTCCCAAATCTGTCCCCCCCGCCCCGCTTCAGACACCAGTTGCAATCCCGGACATCCGGAACTTCTGACCAATCGGCTTCAAGTTGGGGCTCCCACGACCTCCTTTTGGGTTCGATTAATTTGCTGGAGCAGCTCACAGAGCTCAGGGTAACACTCGTCTGCATTTACCGGTTTATTATAGAGGATAGAACAAAGGATACAGATGAAGAGATGCTTGGGGCGAGGAATGGGGGAAGGGGCGCGGAGCTTTCATGCCATTCCTGGGTGCACCACCCTCCAGGAACCTTCTCCTGTTCAGCTATCCGGAAGCTCTCCGTGCTGTCCTGGGTTTTTATGCACCAGCATGTAGAAATGTGATTAGCCTCCAGGGTATGGGGCAGGACCTTCTCTGGAATGAGAGTTTTATGACCCACAATCAGAAAGATAGGGGAAGAGTAGAGTTCTGCCTTGGGCAGGTGAAAGGAAGGCAGGATGCTGTCTCACTCTTTTTGCCTGGGCTAGAGTGCCGTGGCGTCAGCCTAGCTCACAGCAACCTCAAACTCCTGGGCTCAAGCGATCGTTCTGCCTCAGCCTCCCAAGTAGCTGGGACTACAAGCATGTGCCACCATGCCCGGCTAATTTTTTCTATATATTTTTAGTTGTCCGATTAATTTTTTTCTATTTTAAGTAGAGATGGGGTCTTGCTCTTGCTCAGACTGGTCTCGAACTCCTGAGCTCAAACAATCCACCGACCTCGGCCTCCCAGAGTGCTAGGATTACAGGCGTGAGCCACCGCGCCGGGCCCAGACTGATTTTTAAAGAGACATTCAGATAAGCCTCCTTACTTTATTTTCCTTTTAAATTTTTTCTGTGGAATTTTTTAGCGAGTAAGGCCTCCTTACTTCCTTACTTTAACAATCTTTTTTTTTTTTTTTTAAGGGACAGGGTCTCCCTCTGTTGCCCAGGCTGGAGTGCAGTAGCCTGATTATAGCTCACTGTAACCTCCTAGGCTCAAGTGATCCTCCCACCTCAGTCTTCCCAGTAGTTGGGACTACAAGCAGACACCACCACAGCCGGCTAGTTTTTTAAATGTTTTGCAGGGATGAGATCTCCCTGTGTTGCTGAGGCTGGTCTCAAACTCCTGGCCTCAAGCGATCCTCCCACCTCAGCCTCCCAAAGTGCTGGGATTACAGACATGAGCCACCGCACCTGGCCACAATCTCTTTTTATCCCTCAATTTCAAAAGTACCAGGTGCCACCAATTTTGGAGGCTTTGGGCCATCCATTCTGTATTACAGAACAGGCGGGGTCTTTATTTTCCACAGCGCCAGCTTGGACTTCAGCTGTTTTGTTCCGCTAAGTCCCTTTACCGGCCGTGTCTGCAACCTGCAAAATGTAGTTGCTGTTGTCTTCTCTTCCATGCTCCCCGTTCTTACGGGTTTATGTCTTTTTTAAACATCATTTTTGTGAAGTTTCGCGAGGAAGAAAAAGTAGGTGCATTTGTTCCTCATTTTTTAAATGCCAGATGGCAAACCAATTTCCTTTCCTCCTTCTCTGCTCAAAACTGGCTGATTCCAAAGCACGGTGCCTTTAATCGCACAAACATTTATTGAGCAGCGACGAAGGGTCAGCCCTGTGCTTGTCACTAACCAGAGCCACCCAAATGAACAGACATTGAATGAATTTTGCTGAATTGCCTTGCGGCAACATGAGAATTCTAAAGCAAGATATTTGAGCTGACTGGGGTCTCCCAGCTTCTGAGGTCACCTGGCTCTTGCCCACTACCCTATTGCGGCCGTGATTGGCTCTTCTGGGCTAGTAGCCTGTCCCAGGTCTCTGCTTGTAGGGATTAAACACATTTGACCTAAACCTCAGTAGCACTCTGCTCTGGCTAAGCGTTCCAATGAAAAAGAATAGACTTTGACTTCTTGCTCCCTACAAATATTTTCCACAAACATCATATGAAAGAAAAGGGCAGAAGCAAAGCTTATGAAATATGTCTGTTGAGTCACTGTCATGAGCCCAATTCCCCTTCATTTCTAACCCTGTAGAACTGAACCGAGTTGCTCTTAGCCAAGGTAACCCACATGCAACTAAAGATCCGTCGTGTGTAATTAATGTAAAACACTGATGATTCACTTGCTGAAATGGCATATTCAATGTGACATGAAACATAAACAAATCTGAAGCTACAGCTACTGCTGCAGATTGCAGGCCACTCTGAGAGGGCACTTTTAGTCCAAAGTATATTTTTATACATTTTACTATATGCCAGGTACTGTTCTAAGTACTTCACAAATATTGTTATTACCCCATTCGCCCTCTATAACAACATTATGACAGAAGTACTACCTGTATCCTCATTTGACATATAAAAAAGGAAAACAGGCCCAGAAATGCTGAGGAAATGCATGAGCTCACACAGTTAGAAGGAGAAAGAGCTGAGACTCAAACCTTAGCAGTCTAAATCCAGAGTCTAGAAAGGGAGACTCTAAACCAGTGGTTCTCTGCTGGGGGCAAATTTGCCTCCTGTCCCCCAGGGAACCTTTAGCAATGCCTGGAGACATTTCTGATTCTCAGAACTTGAGGAGAAGACGCTACTTGCAGCTAGTGGGTAAATGTCAGGGATGCTGCTAAATAAACATTCTATAATGCCCGGGACAGTTCCCCCACAACAAAGAAGTATCCAGGCCACATGTCAGTAGTGCCAAGGATGAGAAGGTATGTCGATATGCTGGTCACTGAGATTCTTCACTCAGTTTCGCAAGTTCCTTCTCCAGGCCTATGGTATAACTTGCATTTCTTGAAATTACTGTGGCTGTATATCTTGCTTTGGCCAATATAATGTCACTAGAAGTGATATTTTTCTAGGCAAAAATTTAAAAGCCAGTGGATGATACCATGGGATTTTTTTTTTTTCCCTACTTTGGCCATCTTGGAAATCTTGAACACACAGAGATGGAACTTCCCTCAGCCTGTGTCCTCACGTGAAGATAAAACAGAAACAGAGCCTTTCAGATGACCCCTGACAGATAAGCGGCCTGACCAACAGATACTCTTTGTAGTTTTAAGCCACTGAGATTTGAGGTGGTTTCTGCAGTGTAACTCGGACTACCCTGACCGATGGGGTGCCATTCTAATGTACGTACATATGTCCCTGTCTCCTGTAACCTGACTCTGGTCCTTCCATTCAATCCCCAGCCTCCTCCCAAAGGCGAATGGTTTCCTGCCCCTGTACCATGTGGCCTGAGAGGTGTCACTCTTCCTATGCTGAAAATGTTGCTTCGTCGCTGGGCTAAAGGTATCTAGATTCCGTGATGATGGACTTGCTTCCTTTTTTATTTCATTGTAAAAAGCCTCTGACATAACTTGTACAGTACTTGTTGCCATAGCAACCATGCAACTCAGATTTTCCAAGTTAATACACACACTTCTCAATCTCACTCTACCTCAGCCAGCTCTGGTGAGGTCGGAATTATTAACATTATAATACCTGGGATTTCATGAACCTTAAATCCCAGGAGGTGTGGGCAGTCTTGAGTTACAGTATTCAACTTTATTTACAAGTCTTCTCAAGGCTTAAGAAATTTAAGTGTTAAGGCTTTACAATTTGTAGAACTTTCTTCATACATCAAATTAATCTATCTACTGATAAATTGGAATTCCACTGGAGTTTCATCTAGCAGGGATTGATATGGAATGAATTAGGGCAAGCTAACAATACAGATTAATAAACTACTCACATAGCAGTTTATTGTTTCGACTAACAAAAAATCTGGACACTCAATGTAAAATATATCTACATTATAGAACTAGAACAAAGCAGATAGGCAAGATTTGTGGGATCCAATAGCCACATAAAGACAGTAGAAGTAAGGACCATTACTACTTCTTCTTCCTGGCAGAGAACTTCTGCCAGGAGCATCTCTTTAAGGCCCTAAAATGCCAATCCTCACCCCTCCACACCCCCATGTGATTTTCTCAAGCTCTTCTTGTCTCCTCTTTTCTCCCCCAAATCCAACAAATCCCTCTATAATGTCAAGTTCAAATTTCTCCTCTTCTGTGAAACCTTCCAAGCCAATTGTACTACTCTTTCCTTCCATAGCTTTTATAATTTGGGCGTCTATTTTAGTACTGCACTGTAAGTTCTTTAAGGGCAAATAAATGTCTTACTGTACAGATCTTTAATTTTCATGCAGCAAAATAACTTATATTCATTCATCAAACAGATTGAGCATTTATATCCTGAATTAGACTCAGAATTACAAAGACACTGATCTGGAGGAGCGCATGGTCTGATGGGGCTAATGGGTATGGAAACACATAAATACATTAGGACACATATGTAGAAGAGGTAAGGCTGAGTGCTGTGTGAATTTCACCTGTGCTCCTAGAAAGGTTCTATTGGATCAGGGTGGGAACAGCATTCAAGGTATGAGGCACACAGGGAAGCCTGACAACCAAGTAACCAAGATCTGGCAGCCAGAAAGCAAGATCTGATGAGTGATCAATGCCGAGAGGCTAGAAGCCACCACAGACATCATCAAAAGTTATAGAAAGTCAGCCAGGTGCAGTGGCTCACACTCGTAATCCCAGCACTTTGGGAGACCGAAGTGGGAGGATCACTTGAGACCAGGAGCTTGAGACCAACCTGAACAACATAGCCCGAGACCCCGTCTCTACAAAAAATACAATAATTAGCCAGGCATGCACATGTAGTCCCAGCTGCTCTAGACACTGAGGCAGGAGGATCGCTTGAGCCTGGGAGTTTGAGGCTACAGTAAGTATTAATATGATGACACCACTGCACTCTAACCTGGGCAACAGAGCGAGACCCTGCCTTGAAAAAAAGTTATAGAAAGTCAAGGAAACACACCAGGAAAGGAAGATCAAGGTAAGAGGAGGAGATCTGAGTGATTACCTATATTTGTTCTAGTTACTGTGGCCGAATAACAAATTATCGCCAAATTTAGTGGCTTTGAACAACAGCAATTTTAATTTTGGTCATGAACGTACAATTTGGACGTGGCGTAGTGGGGATGGCTTGTCTCTGATGTACTTGGTGTCATCTGAGGGCGCTCGAAGGCCTGAAACTGGAATCAACTGAAGGTCCATTTACACATCAGGCGGTTGATACTAGGGAGACGCAAACAGCTGGGGGTAGAACCAGTTGGGGCTCCTTGAACTGCCTCTTTAGCACAGTGTGGCCTTTCCATGTGGCCTCTTCAGTGTGGTGACATCAGAGTAGCCAGGTGTTTGGGTTTCATATTGCTGCACAGCAAATTTCCACAAACCATGGCTTAAATAACACACATTTATGTCACAGTGCCTGTGGATCAAGCTTAAGCCACATGGTTTAACTGGGTCTTCTGTTTAGGATCTCTGAGGCTGCAATGAAGGTGTTGCCAGGGCTGCACTCTCATCTGGAGACTCAACTGGGCAAAGCTGCTTCTAAGTTTATTCGGGCGTTTGGCAGAACTCATTTCCTTGTGCTATAAGACTGGGAGGCCCGCTGGTTGTCAGCTGGAGATCATCCCCAGCACCTGCCCAGATTCAAGGAGAGGAATATAGACCACACCTCCCAGTGGGAGGAGCCAAGTGGAAAAAAATTACTAACATAATCTGGGAGAAAACATTTCAAAAAGAACATTTATCATCTGAGCTGAATTTCAAATGGGAACCAGTTAGTGCTACATAGGAGTTTTTTAAATGAATGATAACTCTCTTCGGCACTGTCGTTTGCAAGGTCTGGTATTGCTTTCTGTTTTATTTGTGTCTGTTTTCTCTCCCTGACAAGGCTATAAACTTAGAAAACAGAGACATTGTATTTTGTGTCTTCTGTATTCCTTGAGTGCTAGCTCTGGTCCCGTGGGAGGAATTCAGCTCATTCCTGCTAAATACATGCATTCCTCAATTCCTCCGAGCCCCCGGTGTATAAATTACTGCCAATCTTCAGGAAAGCCTAGCTTGAAAAGGTCGCTGTTTATTAACTTTGCTATCACAACAGTCCTTTATCTCAAGAAGCACTGGGTGACTTTGACAAGGTGGCTGGATGTCCAGTGAGATGTCTTCCTTTTAGGAATGTCTACAAAAGGAGTGGAAGGAAAAAAGAAAAGACAAACCTGCTAAGGGCATGTGGCCGTGCTCAGACGTTTGGACAGCTCAGGGGAAGGTCTGGTCTTGGAAAACGTGCTCAAGGGACATTCCTCCCACCCCGCCCCACCTCCAGTGGAACTAATTTCTAGTTTGAGGAGTTGAGCTGGTGAGGTAGCCTGAAGAGCAATTCCATTTCCTCATTGTGTAGAGCCATCTTATAAAGCATGTTTGGATTCTGAGATATCTTTAAAAAATTTTTTTTTAAATCAAAGCAAACCCTGAGCACAGCTTTGATAAAAAAGATTTCCCCCAATGCATCCTGCCTCCCATTTGTGCTATTCTTGCCAAACTCGCCTCTCCCCAGACCATTACAAAATATCCTCCTGTGTTTAACCACGGTTTCTCTTCTTTCTCCCTGTTACATACATGCAATCTGCAGTGAGGAAATCATTCAGGTGGAGGTGGGAATGACTGCAAATTGCTCAAAGCTCGGTTCTCAAACTGGTGATGTCCACGAATCACCTAAGCGGCTTGCAGAAAACACAGGTCACTGGCCCTACCCTGGGGCCCTGAAGGTTAATGTTTACAGGAAACGGGCTAAGAATGTACATTTTCAGTACTTGCTGATCTAGAGGTGGTCTTCTTCTCCCTGTTTTCCCAGGACCGGCACTAAGTCTGACGGCAACGGCTTCCGGCGCTTGCATAGCAAATTTTCTCTTCCCTTTTCCACTTCCAAAGTTTGCCTTTGAGAAGAACAGAAAACAAAGGGTAGGACTAATTGACGAGGAGCCTTCCTGCTCTGACATCTATGATTCTATTAATTATATCTGCCCACAATTCCCAAACGGTCATAGCCTCCCTGCAAGACTGGATTTTTCTCTTGGAACCAAGCTAGGCGGCTACAAATGTGTTCTAATTTCACAGGCTCTGTTCTCTGTGGAAGCACTTCTGATGAAACCCGATTCCCAACTCAAATTAAAATTTAGCATTAGGGATTAAAATGAGAGCTAAAGAGGATCTCAAATTTGCTAAGTTTTCTTCCCTCCTGGGGTTCTTAGCACCACTGTAGTTTTGCTAATAACACCCTTTCCTGACTCATCTTGCATCTAAGGTAATATGGGCCTTTTGGGGTTCAGGGGCTGAAAACACCTTTCACTGCCCCTCTGGCCAACAGCTTTGGTGCCATGCAGTGTAGACCTGTGTTACAGCTCCTGGACAATCTTGTTGACAGCACTGATTTCAATATCCCTATTTCCTATTGGTCTGGTGGTAACAACATTCATTCATTCATTCATTCATTCATTCATTGTGCCAACTGTTCCAAGCATGATGGCAGGCAGACTAGAGTAGGAAGTATGTCTTTGTTCTTCAGTTTACAATTGTTCCATCCATAAGGACAGAGGGTGTGGCTGGGGACTCACTCCCTTCATCATGGGTAAAGATAGGAAACTAATGAGAAAGGAAAACTAGATTCAAGAATTCTGTAACTGTTTTCATGTATCATATGGATCATTAGGACCAAAGTGGACTTAGAGCATCAGTTCCATCATTTTTTGTTTAATTTCAACATATTAAGGGGGTACAAATGTTTTTGGTCACATGGATACCTTTTGTAATGCTTAAGTGTGCCATCACCCAAACAGTGTTCATTGTGCCCGTTAGGTAGGTTTTGCTCCTCTTCTGCTTTCCGCTCCCCTGTCCCATCATTTTGCAGATGACAAAACTGAGACCCAGAGAGATGAAATAACTTGCCCCGTATGACACAGCCTGTCCGTGGTCTCCTCACCCAGGACTCTGCTGGAGCAACAAGCAAGCTGCGAAAGCCAATAATTGCCTTATTATTTGCCAGCTGTTTTCATTAAAATCTTCCTGGTATCCGAATAGAAAAGTGACTTTCTGTTTCTTTGGTAAGCATTCTATATTTTGTGGCAGGCCAAGCTAGAAAAAAAGATGCTAATCATCACCAACCATGAGACTTCAGA
>CAUYSK010029762.1:0-12910 GCA_963575035.1 Avahi laniger | reverse complement strand
AGCCAAGGGCTCTCTGCTGTCGCAGCTGCACCTTTGGCCTCCCCTTGCCTGTGCAAACCCCCCTCCCCCAGCCCATCGCGCTCCCCCCACCCCCAGTGTCCATTTTTAACACAAACAATACATATCCTCTGAGCAAAACTTAGAAAATCCAGACACAAAGGAAAAAACATTTTTCACAGTTTCATCCTATATTTGGAAATTGAGAGAGAATTAAAAGTTTGAAATTACAAGATTTTGGAGTTACAAGAGTATCTCAATATTGTAGTCTATCTTGGTTTCCAAAAGAGAATAACCTACTAATTAGGACTTTAAGGCACTAAAGACTGACATTTTGTAGACTCCAACATCAGAATATGATTACAACAGGAGTTATGTGATGTACAGCGCCACATCACAAAGTTTCGCATGGTCCGAAGTGGTTAAAAGTAATTTCACCTTGGCTTTCTCTGTAGAGAGAAAATAATTAAGCAAAAGAATAGCAATACATCAGATTGCCTCATTCTGTCCACAGTGCTTCTCAGTGACCAAACATTTGAACAAGGCATAAACCGTAGCGCTTGGACTCTGCTTCAAACAGCTGTGCCCTGCTACTCTCCAGACCCTGCACCTGTCCTCTGTCCTGCAGTGGGGCTATTTTCTCAGTCCTGATTCAGTATAGGGACCCACCCAGAGCCGAGGAAGAAGAGGATTAGAGAGACACCGTACATCCATCCAGTATCCCACTTTACATCACATTAGTGCACTTCTAGTTGTTATGAAAGATTATATAAAGTATGGTTCGCTAATTGGAGTATTTGAAAACAAGCAGAATCATCATGTACATAGCTCAAGTTAATCTACTTTTAGAAGTGTGGGTTCTGGGGTAAAGTTTAATGGCATATCCTCAGGCTTTAATGGAAATAAAACAGCTGTTCACTGTCTAAGGCTGCAGTTTAAGAGAAACTCGGTAGTTTTTAGCATACTAGGACTGTTATTTCAATGAGAAGAGACAATGTTTACTATTGTGCTCTTACCTTTGTGCTCTGCATAACATACATTCATTACCATAAGTTTTGCCATCGGATCCACAGACTGCTCTGTATTTCCTGCTGCAACCAAATGGTCGAGCTAAATATTTCCTACAGTTTGGCTGCGAAATAGAGAGACAACAAAGAAGTAACCGTGGCACACATATTTGAAAACAATGTTCTTACTACATTATTATGAAATGCTATACCTATAAAAGAAAACAATCTATATGTTTTTATTATAGGCTCATAACAAAACAAAAATTCTTATAACAAAAACCAAATTAAAAAATAAAATATTCTCATAACCTTGTAGCCTTCCCTAGCAGGTGTTTCCCTCAATTACATTCCCCTCCCATCCCAGAGGTAATCATTAAACTCAATTTTCTATTTATCATTCACTTGCTTTTCTTCATAGTTTAACCATCCATGCAGTTATTCATAAAATTTTATAATATTTAATTTTGAAAGTTTTAGAAATGTGTATACATAAGCATTATAACCCATTCTAGTTTTCTAAAAATATTTTAGCAAATATAGATTACTTTCATTGAAAGCTTTTACAGTTATTTATTGAGAGCATATAATTTTCTAATCTTTAATTTATTAATATCATGATGATTGTATACTATTTTGAGTCAATCGTTGATTGCTAGTAAAATAAGCTTTGTTGTATTTTGGAAACATTTTTAAACATTGCTAAATCTGTATATGCTAAGATTTTACTTAGGTTTTTGGACCTATATTGAAGACTGGCATTGTCTTCCAATTTTAAAGTTGAGGAGTTAGCTGACAATCTTAGTCTAATCCCTTTGTAGGTAACTGGTCTTTCTTTCTGGATACTCTTAAACCATCTCTGAATTCACTGATTTATAGTTCTGCTAACAATGTGTTTGGATGTGGATTCTTAAATATTTTGTTTCTGCTTAGAATGTCTTGGGACCCTCAAATCTATTCATAGTAGCCAAACAGTAGAAACAACCCAAATTTTTATCAACTGATTAACGGACAAATAAAATGTGATATTACCAGGAAATTATTCATTGATAAAAAGAAATTAAGTTTTGATTAATGGTACAATCACGAATATCGAAAACATTATACTAATAGAAGAAGCCAGTAAAAACCCACATATCCTCAATTCCATTTACACAAAATGTCTAGAAAAGGTAAATCTGTAGAAAAGAAATTACGTTAATGGTTCTCTGGAATAGGGGTGCCGGGAATGGCGATTAACTGTAAATGGGCAAATGAAATTTAATCATAGAAATAAAAATGTTCTAAAACTGAATTCTGGTGATGATTTTACTACTTGATAAAATAACTTTAAAAAGTCATAAAACTACTCATTTTAATTGAAGGAATTATATGGTATGTATAATATGCCTCAGTAAATTTATTTATAAAAAAATACACTGACAGCAAAAACTAAAATGATATTTTAAAACGCACATTTAAATTCCAAGTCACTCATATGCAACGGGGGCCACTTAAATCTCTCTGTGAATCCTCCAAAAACTAGACTTATTAACATGAAGAACTCATAAGACCACATAATGACTTGTACTCAGCACAACCAGAAGACAGAACAGAAGTGCTGACCTGCCATTATCTGCATGAACAAAAACAATCAGGAAATTTTGGTAGGCTTTTCACTTGAACTCCCAGTGGAAGCAAGCTTCTTGCAAAAAGAAGGGGTAGGGGGAACAGGTTGCAGGAAGGCCACAGAAGAGTAAATGAAAACCTAAAACAAACTCTAAAGAGATAAGAGGGGAACTGAAAACCAAAGATTCAGCCAAAATCTCCTGGAGAAAGCACATTATTTATACAAGAAACTATAAGAGAGACCTGGACACAAGGAAATGTTTAGAGGGAAGGATTTTGGAAATTCAAAGTAAGTAAGATGTAATGTGAAAATCTCAGAAAGGCATTACCTCAAAGTGAGAAAAAAGTGAAGAAGAAAAGAAGGAGGAGGAAGAGAAAGGGGGAGGAGAAACTCGTAGAGAGAAAGAGAAAGGAAACCTTCAGAAACAGGGTGGTAAAAATGACAAGAAGGAAGTGGAAGACCTTTAGAATAGTGCAATACAAAAGAGAAACAAGCCATGCAAAAGGATAATACCACTAAAACAAAGACACACACACACACACACACACACACACACACACACACACTCACCTTTGATTGCCTCACTGAAGTGACTTCCTTTTGCTGTACTGACTAAAGAGGGCACTCTGTCACTAGGAACTTTGCAAACCAACCCACAGTAACAGCCAACTATGTCCACAAAAACACGAAAAAGAAATGTGGTCTTCATCTATGTAAAACTTTTACGAGAAGAAAACAGGCAGGCAAAAAATTGAGAATCAAATAGCTGCAGCTGAAACCCCCTTACCTCCAAAATGGAAACGCTTGAAGCAGAAGAAAACTTTAATGAAACACTCAGAACAAAATGAATTAAACAGCCTCTAGCAAACATTTGGGGAGGTTAAAACAAACTCCATGAATCCAAAGTTGAGCTCTAGAACAGAAACTGATTTTTGAAAAGGACATAAAACAAACTTGATTGAAAGATCAGTTTATATGAATAACACTCTGATCACAATGAAATTTAAAAAATAACAAAATCAAAAAGCAAAATGTTCATCAAACTGTGAAATGAACAAACATATTTTAAACAACACTTGAAAGAAAGGGACACAAACTGAAATTAGAGTATTCCTAAAATATAATGAAATATATATTGATTATTTCATTCATAATGAAAATGATAACAATTCATATTAGAATTTGATGCATTTAACACAGTGATCAAAGGAAAATTCATAGCCTTAAATACTTACACCAACAAAAATGGAACAAAATGAAAAATGAGTTAAATTTCCAATACAAACATAGAAATAAATAATTAAAATGACAAAAGCAGAAAGAAGTTAATTACAAAGATAGAACCACAAATGAATAAGTGGATTTTATAAGCAATCCATCAAAACCCAAGTTATTTTTCAAAAATACAAAATAAACAAAGAAATTAAAATAACTAAGAAAAATATCACAGTCACAACAAAGCAATATAAAATTAGAGAAAAGAGTTATTAAAATATAGTAAATTAGAAAAATTTAAAAAGGACTACTTTTTATACCTCATTACAAATAAACTTGAAATTCCAGAAGAAATGGGGAAGCTTTCACAAAAACACAATTCGTCAAACTTAACCCCATTGGATGTAAAAAATTTAAAAACACTAGGTTCCATTTAAAAACGAAAACCTTTTACTAAAGGAAAAAATCACACACAAAAAAGTCATCAGACCCAAAGAATTTCAGAAGAGAATGCAATTCTCTAAATCAGACAGCCCACTATGTCTATGAACTGCTATAGAGAACAGACAAGTGAAGGAAAAATTCCATGTTTTAATGAATCAAGTACAATATATGTACCTAAATTTGACATAAACAATACATTATAATTAATTTTAGGCTAATATCACATATGCTATTAAATAAAATATTAGCCAACAGAATCAAACAAATGAATTTTTAAAAAGTAAAAATTCATTACTTAGTGTCCAAATGAGATTTATTCCTATCATATAAGGTTAATTCAATATTAAAAAGATATTCCTATAACACCTCATATTAATAGTGCTCAGGACAAAAATCAGAAGATTATCTCTCTATAAGTGCTCTAAAAGCATTTGACAAATTCAATATAAATTTTTAATAAAATATTTAAGAATTATTGCATTTAATGTAAAATTTCCCAACACACTCAAACACACACACACACACACACACACACACACACACATACACATATCTCATTAAGTCAGCATCCTACTAGAGGCATTTTTGCTAAATTGAAAACATAAAAATAAAAAGGACAGAGGTGTCCATAATTGCAATATTATTAAATATTGTATTTACATTCAAGGTATTAGCCAAAGTATTAAACAAAAGAATTCAATTAGAGGCATGAGAAAGGGAAACAAAAAGTAAAATTGTAAATTGCACACATTTGCAGATAATATGACAGTCCAACGGGGAAATCTGGGAAATCATTGAAAATTACATCAAACAATGAAAGAATTTAGTACACGAACGGGACATAAAATTAACATAGAAAACTCAATTGTCTTTAGATATGCTAAAAATATTCAATTGGAAGATATAATTAGTGCTAGAGAAAGCCCTTTTAAAATGACAAGAAAAACCCTGAATACCCACTGTGTTCCAGACCGGGCAACACAGCAGCCAGACCCCATGACAGCAATTAAAATAAAAAAATAATGATAAATGCCTGAGGTGATGGATACTCCAATTACCCTGATTTGATTAATTCACATTTTATGCCTCTATCAAAACATCACATGTACCCTATACAGCTATTATGTATTCATAATAATTAAAAATGTCAAAAACAGCTAGAAATACAATTAACAAGCAAATGTAACTCTTAAACGAAAAAGAATAAAGAATAATAAAAACAGCCCTGAAAAACACAAAAGTCCACTCAGACAATTTGAAAGCTATTCCATGTTTATGGATAAGACGATTGTATATCTTTATCTGATGTCTATTTTAGAGCTAAAAATAGACATTCAACAGTAAGAAAACACTATAAAGGAAAAACTATAGGCTGCATGGATTTGCTCTACTGGATGTTGAAGTATTTTTTTAAAACTTCTATAATTTGACAATGTGGTCCAAATCAAATAAGTAGGCACAGAAGTGAAGGAGAATAGAGACTCAATAAATAGAGCAAAGAGCATTGGGGAATTTAATATATGGTAAAGGTGGCATCTCAAATCACTGGCACCGAGTTGGACATGTTAATAAATGATCCTGGAAAAACATATTTTCCATTTGGAAAATAAGATAAAATTGGAGATATACCTCACACTATATTCAAAAATAAATGCCTGACATATCAGAGAGCTAAATGTAAAAATGAAACTAGAAATCAACAAGCGTGAATTCCTCTAAAGCCAGAAAGTTGAAAGTTTTCTAACTACGACTCAATCTCCACAATTTATACACCAAAAAAGACAAATTTAACCACATAAAATGTGCATGATAAACATCATAATCAAGTTACAAGACACTGATATTTTCAACACACGTAGCATAATAAAGCAATGACATACTTCAAAACTCATAAAAAATATGGAGATAAAAACACCAAATGCCCAAGAGGAAAGTTTTCAAAATGTATAATCAAAAAATTTCCTATAGAACATGAAAAAATGGCTCTGAAATATATAAAGAGATGTTCAATTTCACTCATAATTAGAAAAATACAAACAAAATTTTCACTCTCACATACAAGGTCTACAGAAATTAAAAATCCTTGACAGCCCACTCTGTGGGCAAGGCTGTGAAGATCAAGTCACTCCCATCATTGTCTATGAGAATGCAAAAAAGAACAGTCCTCATGGAGAATACATTTTCCCATATAGTAAAATCTACAGGAACACTGAACAAAATTACACATATTTTTACATTTAATCCTAACATTCTCACATATAGAAATTGACTTTGAAAATGCACATGCACAAGGTTATTCCCTAAAGCAATGTCTGTAATTGGAAAATCTTGACTATAATTTAAATGCAAACATATAAAAGACTGAATTATCTCTAGCTTCTCCATACCACAGACTACCCCACAGTTAGTAATTAAGGAGGAATGTGTGCATGAATAAGAGTGCTTCTCAAGGGCCAGAATTTCTATATTTTCTCTTGCAGAGGGGCAATAACTTAGAGTTTTGTTGTATAATACATAATTTTATTGTGAGCATTTTTCCATGTAACAGTTAATTTTATAATAAAAATTTTAAAACATTAAATGTTTTCAACTTCCTAAAAATTAGAGGTAACTTACCTCTATTTTGTCATCAGTCGTCTGAGACACAACAGCATCTGCACAAATAAAAAAAATTAAATTACTTAGTGTCTCCCATGATAGATGCACATCGATTTTAAGACAACATGCATGTGGGTCTTTCAATGACGAAACAACAAGCTATGAAATGAGCCTTCTTTGGCACTGGTGGTGTAAAGGAAAGTCAATTTGCAACACTGGAAAAGTGCTGATTCATACAGTGGATCTAATTCGGTCTCAGATACACTATATTGTTTAAACCCACAATACCCTCCCCTGAAGATAGTATTTTCTTTGTTATCTACATCTAATGGATGAGGAAACTGAAGCCCAAGGAGCACAATTATTTGCATACAGTCGCTCAAATATGAAGAGAATTAATCAGAACTCAAGAGTCATATTTCCTCCACTATGTTCAATGCTTTTTCCAATGTCCACATAAGTGCCTCAGTATGAAATTATTAGATACTTATGGGTTTTATTAATTATCCCAAGAGTTATCAATGAGGACCTTCCTGATAAAATACTTTGATGTTAGAATTGATTACTAAAAATATTAGATGTGAAAGAGATTATTCTAACAAATTCCATTGGAGAATATGACCTTCAAAATAGGGAAAGGATCTAGCTGAGGAACTTTAGCTGTAGAGGTGTGAAAAGGATGAATTTCTCTATCCCAGAATTCAGCGGTCATTCATATACACTATACAATTTCTGTCTTTTTATAATATGGGGGAGGATTCATCAATGTAAATAATAAAAAGTCATTTGCCCTGTGTTCTGTTTGGATTATCGATTCAAGGATACTAAACCAAATGGAATAAGCAATTCAATTCCCAAGTTACATCAAATCTTGCTTGCATTTTCTAAGACATGAAGAATACTCTACCCAGGGTGAGAGAATTTACTTACCAGAACAAAGACAAATTGCCAACATGATGACAAAACTGGCTTTGATCCACCAAGAGAAGTGAGCCATTTGACCTCCTCAGTCACCCTTGAAAAACATTGTGGAGAAACTTGACAATAATTTTGACATACAGCCCCATGAAGCTTCTATGAACAGAATTGGAAATGAGGACCACTCCCTGTATTCCTCTACTTGAGAAAGTGCAGATACAAGCCCTGAATTTCCATATTCTTTTACTCTTTAATAGGGAAGACTATTCCCTTTGCTACAATCAACAAGAAAGAAGCATGTAAACCAATACATATGGAAAAATGCTCAGAATAAACTTCCATGTAGCATTAAAGAATGCATGCACTTTTGGGAGTTTACTTTATCCTCCATAGAAGCTGGAACAGTTATTCCCAGAAGGAGCAGATAGGGAGAATTCCTGACAGCAATTCTACACATAAAATCCACCATAATTTATTCCCCAAATTACCCACCTCAAAAAGAAGGAACGGCCCAAAGGGAAACTGGCTGTCGTGTTCACTGTTCCCTGCTCACCTACCTCCACTATGTGGACGAGTCTCTTTTAAAGGTCTCTGTGTAAGGAAGGTAAGCGAGTCAGGGCAGATAAGAAACAGAGAGATCATGTGTCCTGGCAGGTGCTGAGAACTTGCCTCATACAGATGTTATCAAAGCTATAGCTACAATGGAAACTATGGGGACAGACCATGTCCACCGTAGGGCACACATGAATGAGGTGATAAATGATAAGCCTTTTACAGACCCTGAATTACATGAAACATGTAAAATCTTTCCAACGATGGGAGCTGTGTAGACTCAAGAGAACGAAGGCAAGAAAAGTAGAATTCCAGGAACTACGACTTACAAATATGGCTAGAACCTCAGTAGTTTTAAACCTCGATGAATATGAAAACCAAATGGAGAGCTTTGTGAAAATATTAGTGCCTACATTCCTGCCCAAGACTGGGATTCAATTTTCTACATTAGATTCTAGTCATTAGTATTTTTTTAGGTTTCCAAGATGATAGTAATGCATAGTTAGAGCCATAGAATGATGTCTGGAACTCCATTAATCAATGATCAATCTGTATACTTCTCTAAACTAGAGCTTTCCTATTTAATGGAAATATGATTCAAACTTAGTTGTGACTACCTACATTCATATAATATTTAAATTATACTTTTTTCAATGTCATTATTTGCAAACCAATTTATTATTTTTGGAATATGACATGATATATATAGTATAACACAAATATTAATTTAAACACACTTATAAATGGAAATTTAGCTTGTTTCAAATTTTTGTGATTTCCCCCTTAAAATGGAAAATAAATTACAAAATGATTATTGTACCTTATTCTTAAGTGCTAAGAATCTTGAGCCAGACAACTGTGCTTTAAGTCTTAGATTCATGGCACAATAAGTGTGTGGACTTATAAAATTGCATATATTCTAATGCATAAGCTGTCTCATTTGTGCGAAGGAATAAATGAAGCATGCTGCTTGTAATTCTTAAATGATTTGTCATATACAGAATGCTTAAAATAGTGACTGACATTACACACACTACAGAAGTGCAGAATTGAGTCCTAGAAAAGGCTTGATGTGTTATTAAGTAGTCAATGAAAACTTACTATATAAAAGAGCTATATCATGTATTGGCAGAAATATCTGCAAATAAATACAATAAAATTTTGATAGACCATTATCAAGTGGAATTTATTGGAAGAATACAAGCCTATTTCAACGTCCCAAAACTAAGAAATATAATTTGGTACATTAACAGAATAAAAGAGAAAATCATATGACCACATCAATAGACAGCTATTAATGATAAACACATCTTGACAGCTAGAAGCAGTAGATCTATTCAGTCTGACAAAGGGCAGCATGAGTCACCCATAGGTAACATCGTAATTCTTGCAGAAATTTTGATTGCTTTTCCCATAACATGAGAAAATCCCAGCCAGTAAAATAAGGGACAAAGGGAGAGAGTGTTCGAGATTTAAGAAGAAAATTGAAATTGTCTGCATTAGCAAAAGGTTAGATGGGATATGTAAAATCTCCTAAGAAACAGACATTTAAAAAGGCAATTACAAAAACTAAAATGGAAATGCATTATAATAAGAGGATAGCAGATCAATATGCAAAAATGAATTGTATTTCCCTATCCCAGAAACAGAAATTAGGAATTAAAATTTTGTAAATTGACCAGTAGAAAGCCAAGCAAAACTAGATAAATAAGACACAACTTCACCAATTGGGAGAGAAAATGCAGCTGTTTTCCCTTTTTACCATATGTTCCCAGAAAATCGAAAGCAAATAGAGAGCACTGAGCTTATAACTAACTATATCCCAGACTTCTTGCTCTGTTGTCTGTGCTAGAGTGCCATGGCGTCAGGCTAGCTCACGGTAGCCTCAAACTCCTGGGCTCAAGCAATCATTCTGCCTCAGCCACCCGAGTAGCTGGGACTACAGGCATGCACCACCATGTCTGGCTAATTTTTTCTATATATTTTTAGTTGTCCAACTAATTTCTTTCTATTTTTAGTAAAGGTGGGGGTCTCGCTCTTGCTCAGGCTGGTCTTGAACTTCTGAGCTGGAGTGATCCTCCCACCTCAGCCTCCTAGAGTGCTAGGATTACAGGTGTGAGCCACCACACCCAGCTCTAATAACTACTTTATGAAACGAAATATTCTGCAGAATTTGTTGTTATATAAAATAGGAAATTGTAGAATAGTCCTGTGAAGCAGTGGTAAGACAACTGTGAGCTCTAGCCTGTCGTGATCTCTTAAACCCAGCTGCTCTTGCTTGAAAATAATGAAAAAGGAAATCACTAAGGTCTCCTCTTGAGCATTTTGAATTTCTGAGGTCTACAAGATGCTGTGAAACATTGAAGGCAGAGAACAGTAAAATTCATGGAGGTTAATAAAGAGAGGAAAATTGGCCATGGAATTCCACGTAGGCAGGGAATTTCCAGTCTTAAGGACAACAAAGAAACCATAAATCTGACAACTGGAGGCAGGAAGGTGTCATCCCATCTTCTAGTTACATACAGGTGGAAGATTGTGCCAGGTGAAGATCTCTATACCTCTGATTAGGTCAGAGACAGGACTGCTCAGAACACCTCATTTTTGAAAACGTAAGTCCCTACCCAAATTACTAGAGTTTAAAACACTACACTCATCAGAAAAATCTGACTCACAATATTCTCTGGAAGATAGTTTGTCTCGCTCTCCAACTGGACACGAGACTGTGTTTCCCTTAACGCCCTTGTCCTTCAGGTGAAAGACAATTTCGTATGTGCCGTGTCCACGCAGCACAGGAATTACATCACTCTAAGATAGAAACACGGAATTGCTATCAAAACCATCTTGCATGTGAATCTTCCTATTTTCAGTTTTATTAATCTCTTAAGGCCACACTAAGATCGAGGCTGTGCGATGGGCATAGTGTGTCCACACACGCGGGTCTCAGAAGGACTAAGTTGGGAGGCACCTGTGAAACTGCACAGTTGAGCTCTCGACTCTGAGTAGTTGCTCCAGGACCAAGTTTCCATTCACTGTTGCATAATAACGTGAACTGGCACATGGTCAATGATTTGAGGGCAGCAACTCTATCCGATTTTGCTACCATCTTACTGCTAGCTTAAGGCATAGATCCCCATGTATAGCAGGTGTTTAATAAACATGTCAACTGGCAAACGACAGATGACTATCTGTGTGAATATATCCCTATTTGTTAAGTATCTCTCGTACAGGATCTCTACAAAGGAGAGGTGAAACACTTGCTTCAAAGCAAATCTATAAGAGGCCAAGTTAAGGTTGCCCAGTAAATGTTCATTCTTATAGAAACATAGAATGAAGAATAAATACATGAACTGTCAAATATACATAATTTTTACAGTGATCACTCTTTCATTTTTACAAATGTTTATGAAGTAATGGCCATGAACCTGATATAGTAATTAGAGTACATGGTTGTCTCCAAGTATTAAATCTACATTTCTTTGTTTAAATAAATTTTACATAACCATTTGGACTTCAGTTAAGCATAATTCTTACTGGCTGACAGGCAGAGAAGAATGGACCACCATCTGGGTGGTACCCAAAATAGAAGACGTGAATTATTGACGGCAGGGCTCCCTCCAGCTCAAGTCTATCTACCTACCTACGTAGATTCAATACATAAAAAAGTAAATTCAAAGATTACTTAAGGTGTGTACCCTTCTGTGTCTGTTATAGTGGCTTAGCCTGTACCATAACACATAGAGTAAAACTTTCCCAAATTCTACATAGACGCTGCATTGCTCTCAATGCTAAGCTCATTTTATGACTACAAGTCTCTATCAGTGTTTGTCTAACCAGGGAATTGCTCAAAATTACAGGCACCAGAACTTTCTCCTGAAGATTTTGATTCATTAGAACAGGTGGGGTTTTAGGTGTCTGAACTCTGAAGATAAGTTTGAGAAATATTGTTGTGAGTATCAATTCCTATATCATTCACGTGTGTGACCCTAGTGGGCAATCACTAAGGTAAAAGTCATTTTCATAAAGCAAATACCACGCAACAAGTTTATTGAGAAAAGTATTTAATGATTGAGAAATGTCTTATATATCATGATTTTAACACATAATTAAACTAATGATTTTTCAGGTTTTCATCAAGTATTTGGACATTGACATAGAATTAAAATTTTGGAATTACAAGATTTTGGATTTGCAAGAATATACAATTCTTATAGTCAATCCTGGCATTCAAAACAGGATTCTGCTACTTATCTAGGACTCTAAGGCACGAAAGACTAATAATTTGTGGAATCCAACAGCAGAACAGCATTCAACAGGAGTCATATGATGTATAGCACCTCATCACAAAGGTCAGCAAAAGCCTTCATGCTTAAAAGTAATTTTACCTTTACTTTCACTGCAGAAAGAGAAAAAAATAAAAGAAAAAATAATATGTTAGTTTCTTCCGTGGTGTCCAAAGTGCTTCTCAGTAACTAAGCATTTGAACAAGACTTAAGATGAATAACTTGGACTCTACGTCTTCATACAGCTGTGTCCTGGTACTCCCCAGCCCCTGCACACGTCCTCTGTCCTG
>CAUYSK010029761.1:0-20406 GCA_963575035.1 Avahi laniger | reverse complement strand
AAGGTCCCACTCTGAGGAACTGGGGTTAGGACTTCACCATATGTTTTGAGGGGACACAATTCAGTCCTTCACAGTGGACATAAAGAAGGGAGAGAGAGAAAGAACCAGCAACAGCCCACGCCCAGGTCCCCGCAGGCCTCCCCCGGCAGATGCATCCAGGCCGGAGCTGCCGGGAGGGAGAAACTTCAAACTGGATGTCCAGGGAGGCCGTACACGGGCTGGGCTGGACCTGTTTAATATCGAGAGGAGACTTCTTTCTATCCTTGCAGAGGACTGGGAGGCTGCGGTACATGCCTGCGATGTCGTCGAGGGGTGGGTGAGATCCAGCCAGAAGTGTTTGAAAGCATCGAAGGAGAAAAATAAAGCTGTTTCCCATTCGTGCCCCGTCGAGTTCAGCCCATTCAATATATGGTCACGTATACCAGCGGCACCTAGGGACTGGGGCGGCACAATATAACAGCAAGTGAATTAGATCAACGGTGAGGAAAACGTGCACAGAGAGAAAGTCCCAAGACAGGCAGGGAAGGAAGACCCCAGTGTGGGCCCCAGTGAGAGGTAGGTCTGGGTGGGCCTCCAAGGGCGGGCAGGTTCTGCCAGGTGGGCAGAGAGCGGAGGTCGAGCAGGCAGAACCCGTGTGAGCAGAGGTGCAGGAGCCCGCCCTGGTGCCAAGCTGGAGACAGCCTGGATTCCATCCCGGGAAGGTCTACGACCCTCTTAAAGAACGTTTACGTTCCCCATCCTGGGCGGCGGATGCAGATTTTATGTGTGTCTGCAGGAGGCTAAAACTGTCTTCAAACACGAAATTATAACGATCGGATGTCTGTCTCGGGCATGGGAGCGTTTCCTCGAGCTGCAAGAACCTGGGCAGACAGCGCCGGAAGTGGAGTATAAATAACCCACTGCCACTTCGCTCCTTCCCATCGCCCCGGCTCCTGCCCCAAGTCTCTTTCTCCCGTTTGGCAGGATCCCAGATGAGTTCCAATTAGCAGATTTGCTGTCTCGGCCGCGCACGTCCAGGTTTTGCAGGATCTCGAACCCGTACTTCCTTCTCTGCTCTGCTGGCTTTTGAGCAAAGCAGAGACTCTCTGGGATTTTAGGGCACTGGAGAATGGAGAAGGTGCCACTCAGCTATCAGAAAGAAGTGCTCGGAGGGAAACTACCCACCGCAAAGAGGAGACCGGTGCCTGATGGTCAGCAGAGAGCTGCTTTCTCTGCCCAGCGTCCGTCCCACTGCTGAGCACAGCAGGCCACCGGCAGCCAGTAGCGAAGTGTCTGGAAATAGGAGCCCCAGAGCAGACACTGCACTCAGCTGTGATCAGACCCGAGCCGTAAGAAGAGCAGATGTAGCCTCCTTCGCCAACCTGATGTGTCGGTTCTTCCTCTTAAACAGAGATAGACTCAGAGAGATGTTAGACCACGTGCTGGGGTAGAAAACCCGGGCTCACTCTCTTCCTTGGAAGACCACTCCCCACTAACCCATCGAGTGCCGCCTCCCTTCTCCAGGAAGGACACAGAGAAATTCCCCAGAAGGAGGCCTAGGAGGGTTTTAGTCACCGAGCAAAGGCTCCCAGAAAAGGAGGTGTTGGGGAGATCCCGGGCTTTGAAGTCAGACAGATCAGACCCTGCTTTCTTACTTTTGGTGAGTGATCCTGGACAAATTACTTCACTCCTCTGAGTCTCCGTGTCCTCATCTGTAAAAGAGTCATTGTCACACCAGATTAGCATGAAGCCTACCTGAGATACAGGTCCAGGAGGGAAGGAGCCCTGAGCCTGTCACCAGGGGAAGCCGAAACATGCTGTGGTTGTAAATCCTCTCTGGTGGCTGATTTCCTTTTGGTGGCCCACAGCATGTACGCTTGGGTCTTCCATATTCCCTTTAAAGTCTTGCTCAAATTAGTAACAGATTTGGCAGAACCAGAGCTGATTTGGGGACATTATAGTGGGGTCCTGGTGGCTTTCTGGGGAGCTCCTTCTGCTTGCTGGGTCTGCGGGAATGGACAGATAGGAGCTGTGGTGGGAGGGCGGCCCTGGCATGCTGCCCTGTTGGGGGCACCCCATGGCCCTGGAATGGAGATCTGGATTCTGGTCCTCGGACTCAGGGAGCCTGACATTGTCCTTCCCTTCAAGCCTCTGCCTCTATCCTTATAGACAGAGTTTTCTCCAGTTTCCTACCCTGTCTCTCCTGGGCCTGTGTTCCTAGAGAGCCTGAAGGTCTGTCTAACTTCCTTGGGGAGGGGGTGGAGCTGCAGGAAGCAGGGAAAGTAGACATCTCTTTCTAGAAAGCCACCCCTGCTTGGAAACAGAAAGGACTGAGGGCCTCTGATCAAGGACATGGAGGATACACAATGAGTGAGGGCAAGTGTCCTGGCCCCCGTGTCTGGGTTTCCTGGAGGATAAAGAGGGGAGAGGTTGAAGGAAGGGACATAAATGGAGTTGTCAGTATGTCCCAGAGAGACAAGCCCCGCCCACCCTCCCGGGAAGGCAGCCAAACTCCCAAATAGATTCCTGAGAGCAAGAAGAGGGAAGCTGGTGACCCTTGGCCCAGGAAGAGCTGGGGAGGAGGCAGGATTCTGGAAAACAAATGGCTGCGGGATCTTTCCAGGCAGAGGGGGCCTCAGGCAGCTTCACGGTGGTTCATGCCACTGCTCTGCAGCAGAAGCAGCAGAATGGTTCTGTGGGTGCCCAAGACGGGCATGGAGGGCAGAGGATGCTGCCAAGCTGCAGGGACTCCCAGATGGCACGAGCAGCGTCCAGCAGCACCTACAGGTACCACACCTGAGGGCCAGGTGCCGGGGGACATGTGGGAAGCTAAGGGATATTGAGGACATGGCACCCCACCCACCCTCAGACCTTCATGAGCATCCAGAGCTCACACATCTAAGCAAGGGGAAGGCCATAAATGCACAGGGTCTTGGGGCCATCGCCTCAGTAGAACGGGACCAGAAACAGAAATTGAATCATCGCAGGACAATTGAGAAAATTACACTTTTCTTGCACATCTGAGCTTTTGATCAATATTCTCAGCCACTGAGCCCAGTGAAGTTTCAGGACTCTCTCACCATGACGGTCTAAAACACCCACATCCAGCGGGATCTGCTGGGGACCCACTGGGGACCGAGTACACCCCCACCAATTTCTACCTACCCTTGCACTAGATACTAACCACGCTCTCTGAGTCCCGAGGTCTGGGGCTTTGCCCCAGTGGGTTACACGTGCTGGATATTACGGACAAAGTGGGTTGCTACGTAATATAAAGCGCTTGGCACTGTGCTTGTTGGGTTAATCCGAGCCCTCTATAAATGGTGGCGATTGTTCTCACTGTGATCTGAGAAAATACTTTTCTGCTTCCTCCTTCTCTTTCCACTTGCCCCTTGCTCCTACCTCCCCCCACCCTCCCAAAAAGAGCCACCACTAGTCAGTTAAATCTGTGCTTGGCAAGTGGCCACTAACATTTCACATTTCTGCTGGCCATCATTTGCCACTGAGGACAGGTCAGGGCCACCATATTGCCCCTCCAGAGCACCTAGCCTCAGGGGAGGAGAGGCGATGCTGAACTATTTGGGGCGAGTCCCAGTGGGCTTGTCCAGGGACAGAGCTGGGCCTGCCTCAGGTCACACGCCTTCGGAGGATGCCAGACCTGGAAGACCCTCAGATAAAAGGATGCTCCTTTTACAGGTGGGGAAAGACAGCCCAGAAGGGGGTGGGTGTGCCTGGGACCACACTGTGGGTCAAAGGCAGAGCCCAGGCTGGAAGCCAGGCCTGGGACCCCTGCCCATGGCCTGCTCTGAGGCTGCGCTTGGTGGACCAAGGCTCCCGGAGGAGGAGTGGAAGGATTACTGACTCCTGACGCCTAATGACGGGATCACTCACTTCCTTGGATCCCGTCCCAAAGGGGTGGTCCTGAAAAGTCAGGAGGCGGCAAAGCAGCCGGATAATCCCTCCGCATGCTCTCCAGAGAGTAGCACCGAGCTAATGGACTCCACTCTGCCTCTCTCCCCTCCCAGCAACTGCCTGGAGGCCTGATGAAGTGGACAGGCAGAGGGGACATTGTCCCATCTCATCTGCAGGTCCTGTCGTGGGACATTCCAACCGAGAGGGATGCCTCATCCTTTTGTTAACACTGCCTGTGGGCCCCCCTGTGCCAGGCATGGGGGTACAGGGAAGAAAGGAAGGGGGTCCTGCCGCCCAGGAGCCCACAGCAGGCTCAGACCCCCACGCAGGCCGGGTCCTGTGGACGGCCGTGCCCCGGCCACTCCCCTTCTTGTTCCTTCTCTGCCTCCCCAGCCAGGCCATACTCAAGTCCCAACCACCTGACTGCCTCAGTGTCCCTACAGCCACCTGCACACTCAAGGCCACGGTATCTACTGCCTGCAGGTGACAGCCCGCCCTGCCCTCCTCTCTACTCCTCTCCTGCACACACCTGCCTTTGCCAGGTGGCCAGAAGCCCGGCATGCAGGCGCCGCACACGCTGCACCGTCAGTCCCTCTGATGGCCCCTAATCACCCGGCTTTGTGGTAACGCTAGAGCCCACATGGGCCGGCTCCAGGCCTGGGAGGGACACATTCCCCTCTTCCCCCTTTGCCTCACTCCACATCCCCAGGGGGTGGCACTGAGTTGGTCTTAGCAGGTCAAGGCCAGGACTCCGGCCTCTGCCTCCTTTCTCTGATAACCTTTGCTCCTACAGTAGACCCTGCTCGGGCCAACTTTGAGCTTGACGGTACAATAGGAAGTAGAATGCAGAGGTGTGTAAGTGCAGAGCAGCAAGACACGCCCCACAGAGGACAGGTGGGCCCTGGAATGCCGATGTCAGTCTAAGGGACAAGAGGCAGCGACACACAGTGGAATACTACGCAACAATGAGAAGGAACAACTGAACTCAACAGCGTGGCGACGTCGCACAACTTAATACCGAGAGGAAGCAGCCAGATGCAAAGGGTGCCCAGACCTCTCGGGTGCCGGTCATGTTCTGTTTCTTGACTGTGGTGCTGGTGACACAAGCGTGTTCACTTTGTGAAATTCCAACAAATGGGACACTTCGAGAGTAAAGATGTGCACAGATGCGCGTCCGCCCCCTCGTAGCCTGCTTGTGTGCTGTTCAGCAGCAAAAGTGGGGCATCCACCAGCCGAGCCCAAGCAGTTCTCACTAGTCCTTTCGCTACGACCGGCCCTGGAAGTCCGGGTCAGCGCGCCTGCAGGCCAGCCTCGAGGGCTGAGGGCCGGCCACCTCCTGTCTGTGAGGACAGAGTCTGTGTGACCCGACTCCTCTCTAACCATCAAACTGGTGTTGAAACTGCAAGGGAATTTTGGTCCACATCCAGTTGCTGATCGCACGAAGATCCAATTATTGAGAGAATGAGGATTGCCAAGGAAGAAAGGAATTTAATGAGACAGACATCTTATTGGGAACATGGGAGAAGCTGGCTCAAATCCGTCTCCTCGACTAAGGGAGGTCATGGGTGTTTTTAAAGGAGGGGCTACGTGCCTGGGGCAGGTTGTGAAGTAACTAACAAGGGGTCACGTGCCTGGGGCAGGTTGTGTGCATGCGCAGGTCCCGGGGGATGGTGATTCTTGCCATCGGGAATCTTGCTCATGGGTCTTTGGAATCTCAACTCTTTAGTCTTACTGAAAATCCACCATTTCTGGGAAACAACTCAAAAAGTTCAAGTAGTTAGTTAAGGAAAGAGATTATATATATAAAAAAACACACATAGAGGTTCATGGAGCCGGTTACAAAACCAATGAACTGTGTTCAACACTCAGTATCTGGTGCTCACTCTTTAGTCTAAACTACGGTCTGTCAGAACCCTTCCATTTTACAGATGAAGAAACTGAGGCCCAAGAGGGAAGGAGCTTGCCCAAATCATTTGGTAACTCTCACTCCAGCAGCCCTGCCGTGGCCAGCACATAGTCACCTTTCAGTAATTGCAAGTGGCTTTATTTAGGGGCTTCCTTCTTTTAAAAGAAGACTCCGTAGAGGGCAAGGGTTAGACCAAAAGAGGGACCTCACTGGGTGGATTTGGGGACAGAGATAGCGGTGGGAAGGGGAGTTTCTGGTGCTCCCAAGGGGATCGCAGTGGGCTAGCACCCCTCAGCCCTCTCTGAAACAGGCAGCACAGGCACCAGGAGCCCTGACTGTGATTCGCAAGACTGTTCGATACCATGCACTGCCGTCAGAGGGAAGAAAGGCTGCCCCTGTGTGGACCCCAGATCATTGATGATGGCTGGGATGGGGCGGAGAGCGCGGGGGCAGGGGGGGCAGGGGTCCTCTGACTCCTGGTCTTGTGGTGGGCTGTGAAGCCCCCTTACCTGGACATTGTATATACCCGGCCATCCCCCAGTGACCCCTTGGATTATAATATTGTAGCCTGACTAAGCCCTAGTGTCTAAAGGGAGGGGGCTCACCAGCGCCCACCTCACAGCACTAGTGGCCCTTTGTGTTCCCTCTGGCAGCTTGAACTTGTCCAGAGGTGGCACTGGAGAGTATCTGACCCTCGGCTCTACTGAAAGAGCCAGGGGAGATCCCCATGTCATGCTGTCTCAAGCAGGGAGCATTCTCTGTGGAGCCCTTCTCTTTTCTCTGGGGGAAAAAAAAGAGAGAGGAAAAGCAGTCGCAAAGGAAGAGCATGAATTTAAGCAAGACGCTCTGTTAAGGGCTAACTGTGTCCCTCAAAACCCACATGTTAAAGTCCTAACCCCCAGGACCTCACAATGGGACTATATTTGGAGACAGGGTCTTTCAAAAGGTAAGGAAGTTAAGACGAGGCCATCAGGGTGGGCCCTAATCCAACATGACTGGCGTCTTTGTGGGAGGGGGGTTAGGACGCACGTGCGCAGAGGGAGGACGTAGAAGACGCAGGAGAAGACGGCCATCTGCAAGCCACGGACAGGCCTCAGAGAAACCTGCCCTGCCGACACCTTGACCTTGGGCTTCCAGCCTCCAGAACTGTGAGAAATAAACTCCTGTGTTCGAGCCACGTGGTTTGTAGTTTTGTTACAGTAACTCCAGCTACTACGAGGTCTGAAGTGCCCTGTCACTTACCCAGGGACACATCAGGACTTCATCATCAGGATTATGGAGGGTCCCTTCCTCCATAATCGTGTAATTGTTATGTAATTCATATTTTGTAGCTGGTATGAGGATGACTATATTAATTTATTGGAAGATTTTCTTCAACCAAAAAGTTTTTTTTCTTCCGATTTCTAAAGAAACACGAACATTTTTGTGGGTGCCCAAGCACATCATGGGTGGTGGGCCCCGTGCCCACTGTGCCTGGTGGAGTGGTCAGCCCTGCTCACGCCTCTTGAAGCACCCTCACCAAATGCACACTGCCAGGCACGACAAGTGCCAGTGCGGCCAGTTCTGAGGACAGAGAGCTAAGTGCTGTGACAGCCAGTCCGGGCCTCTAACCTCGGCTGAGCAAATAAAATGCATTCCACCTTCAAGGTTGCTCTCCTTCTCTGCCTGCCTCCAGCTGCCTTGTCGGGGACGCAGAGTTTGAGAAGTACACTTTGTGGGGCTGCCTAGCTGCTCACAGATGGTTTCAAAGGGCTTTTTCTCCCAGGCGAAGGCAGGCAAAGCCCACATGGAGAATAAACCGCTACCTCTGCAGCCCGTCTCCTCTGCGCCCCTGCCCCGATCCCATCTGGTTCTCCCACAAATCTCCAGGAATTCCAGAGCATCGAGAGAGGGAGCCCCCAAGTCCTCTCTGCAAAATGCACACTGGTCAACATCAGCGGTTTAGACCTTTTTTTTTTTTCTGCCTCAAAGCCTTTTCTTCCAGCGAACCGCACTGTGGGAACCTCGCGGATAAAAAGGGTGACAAGAGGGCTGTCCTGGTTGAAGCAGAGGCAAGAGCTTGGCGTCTTCTCACCCCTACACACACCCAAAGATGCCTCCGGAGAAACCAAAGCGTCCAAGGGGACATTTTTGAAAAATCAAGGGGTGGATACTCTCTGGGACCCAGAGTGGGGAGGGATGGCCTAAGTCACTCAGCAAGTGGTCAGCAGAGTTCTGTACTCCTGGGCCAGGGAGCCCAAGGCTGGGGGTGGGGAAGGCACCACCTCAGAGGGGCCGGCAGGGGAGACTACAGTGAGAGGGGGCCCCATGCCGAGAGCTGCAGAGGGGCTGAACCCCAAAGCACACAGTGATCATACAGAGTTCATGGGCACAGAGATCACGAGCACAGTGGTTATGGACACAGCAATCATGGGCACAGAGGTCGTGGGCACAGCGATCATGGGCACAGGGATCATGGGCACAGAAGTCATGGGCACAGCAGTCCTGGGCACAGAGATCACATGCACTGTGGTCATGAGCACAGTAGTCATGGGGACAGTGGTCATGGCAGAGGTCATGGACACAGAGGTCATAGGCACAGTGGTCACGGACACAACACTCATGGGCACAGCGCTCATGTGTGCAGAGGTCATGCACTTCATTCATGCTAAGCCCACAGGGGCATTTCTGCTGAAGTCATTAGCAGGCTGGCGGACAACTCCTCACGCCTCCGTGGGAGCTTTCTGGCGAACTAATCCCTGCATAGCTGGGACATTAAATCATTGCTTCTTCAGCCTGCGGGCTGCCCAGGTACACCTGGCTTCAGTTAGCCTTCTTCGTTGAACAGAAACACATGTGGGCCCTGGCGCTCTGCTGAGGCGGGAGTCCGTACGTATGGGCCTCTGGGGGCGAGTGGGGGCTGAGGAGGGGCCATGAGGAGGGATCTAAGGCATCCCTTCAAAAGTGTGTTTTTTGGCACACAAGCGTTCTGTGAGACGTAATTAGGTTCTATGGAAAAAAGGTTTCCTCAGTCAAGTACGTTTGGCAAACTCTGCATTGAACCAAAGTAAACAGAGGATTGTGGGATTTCTCAGAGGCTTTAATAGGTGACCCTGAGAGGAGAATAGAAAGTACAGTGTTTCCCAAACAGCCTTTGCTGGTGTATCAGGAAGGATGCTTTTGGCTACAGGTGGACAGGAACCCAGCTCTAAATAGGTTAAATTCTCCGGGCGGGTATTAGCTCACATAATAGCAAATCCAGAGATGGGCGCTTCCAGGATTCAGCAGCCAAACCATGTCATCACAGCCAGACTGCCTCCACCGTTCCCCTCTGCCATCAACAGACTGTTACCTCGCGGGCCCAAGACGGCGGCTATGGCTCCAGGCTCCCGTGCAGACGCTACAACAGCCAGCGGCACAAAGGAGACGGCTTTTTCCCAAACATCTTTTAGAGAGTCAGGTGAACCTTTTCCAGAAGTCTCTCAAAAGACTTCCCTCCACACTTCATCAACCAGAACTGCATCACATGCTCTGGCCTATTAATAAAACAATGATTAGTGGCTTTGGACCCATTAGTTCCCAAACTGAGGGCTGAGGCACCCCAGATTGCCACAACAAATCCAGGGATGCTGAAGATAGTTTAAGTTTTCCAAGGAAACTCAGTAACACTGGACATCTGTTGGAGACCACAAGAGCTACTAGCTCAGGGTAGTCATAGTTTCAACATTAGGTCACACTACATTCTTTTGATGGTGCCATATCTTTGAGAAGTTGTTGGTGGTTGCTGCAATAAAAACGAGTATTGAATGAAAATCAGTGTGGAGTGGGAAGTAAGGGTGGTGGTGTCCAACACAATTCCACAGTTTGAGAAGTTGTTCAGTGTTCAATAGATGCACACATCCCAATAGTTAGTAATTGTAGTTACTTAATAAATTAGATCTATAGGACAACATGGTGACTGTAGTTAATAACAATGCATGGTATATACGTGGAAATTTCTAAGAGAGTATATTTTTAAGTGTTCTCACCACAAAAAAATGATAAGTATGTGAGTTATGAATGCGTTAACTTGACTAAGTCATTCCACAATGTATACAGATATCAAAATCTCATGTTGCACACCATAAATATACACAATTTTGTCAATTTCAAAACACAGCTACACAAAATAAATAAAAGTGCTGCTTACTTGCCGAAAAGCAATAAAAAATAAAACAAGTTTCTAAAATTAAAAAAAGAATTAATCAATTAAAATTATAACTTTTCTCTTTCAGTTTGTGTATATTGTTTTTGCAATTGGCTAATAAGCTGTTGGGACATAAATACTTCCTAAGTTGTTTGGGCCTAACTCAGCAGAAGCATTACGTATTTCTTTTAGCTTGGGGACGCAGTGAAAAAGATTGCTGAGACTAAAGGCCCCATGAAGAGAGAAAGTTGGGGAACTTCTAGCTTAGACTGTTATTTACTCCTTGGGGCAGGAGCTGCGCCTGGAGCCTGCCTTACCTGAAGCCCAGAAGAGGCATATACTTGAATAAACTCTTATAAAGAAAGAAGGGGAATGCACTAGGAAGCTGGTGTTCAGCAGAGCACATTTTCAGAATTGCTGATCCACGCCAGCAATTCTGGTCCATAGGTTTCTTCCCTCTTGCTCTGCGTCATCATCTCCTAGGACTTGATGGTTTCCACCCCGCTAGAATGCCTTGTTGTCTGGGAAGGCTCCAGGCACAGGAGACTTCAGCAATTCACATCCCCCATCCTTTGGCTTCCTCATCTCTGCTCTCCTCTGCTCACTTCTTCTCTTCGCCCGCCAGAGACAGATGGAAACCTCATGGCCCCCCAGACACTCTGAGACATCACCTTCCATCTTCCTGCTAGGCCTGGGCTGGGCACCTGTGTTCAGATAGAGCCCACACGCTGGCCTGTGCCGCCCGGATTCCCGCCTGGGCTTGTACGGAGTGGGGTGTCCACGAGGGCTCTCCTTGGCCTCCTGCACTGGGTGCAGCCTGAACATGATGGAGCATCCCCCGCTGTAGGGCCCGGCTCAGCCTCACAGCCGGCCCTGCTCCTTCTCCACGGCATGTCTTCCCCATGCCTGCCACACTCAGGTCTTGGTACATGCGGTTTGCACAGCCTGGGAGGTGCTATAAACCCCTGCCCCCCTCTCATCCTAAAACAGCTCCCACTCCACCCCACACCATTCACTCGCCTTCACAGTGTGCTGTTTTGTCATTATCTCAACGTGAAATGATCCTATGTGCCCCTCTTTTGCCTACCTTTTGGCCGTCTGCCTCTGAGAGGAGCATGGGGCAGAGGGAGGCCCTGTCTAGTTCTCTACCATTCCGCAGCTCCAGGAGCGATGCCTGCACTTAGACAATCAATACCCATCAGTATCTGTCCCGTGAATGACCAGCACTCACAAGGGCCTAGGAGGCAGGAGTCATGCCCCCATTTCACAGACAGGCAGGTGCAGCCCAGGAAGTGAGCCCTGTGCTCCGTGCCACAGCCTAGAGGGACAGAGCTGAGTCTCTTCCCTCTCTCTTCAGCTGTTCAGCTGACCTCAGACCTGGTCACTTTCATAGGGAAATGCAGAGGACAGGCCAAGGTGGCAAAATATTCTGGATTCCTGCAGCCATGCCCAGGCCGCATGCCCTCAGGGGTGCCCTCAGCTTCGTGAGATAGTCAGGGGGGCAGGCAGAGTCCAGTGTGGGTGGCAGGAGGCCAGCAGGCCCCCTGGCTTGGGCACTTCCCTTTCTGTGGCCTCAGGCAGACACCCACATTCTGCAGGCCACAGTTTCCCTGTCTTCACAACAAGGGTGCTTGCTGGACTTCACACATCATTGTTTTCCTCTTTTGATACCAGATGCAAGTCCAAGAGGACACAATGGGTTCACAGAGGAAGAAATGAGGAGACGCTGCCCCCGCCGGCCCACTGACCCTTGACCTTTCTCTTCCAGGGCCTCTCCCTCACCCTGCCTGGACCCGAGAAGCAGCCGCACCTTGTTTCCGCTCGCTATGCTATAACCTCCCCGAGGACAAAGTCACCTGCAGCCAGACCCCTTACAGCCAAGGACCCCAAAGACCAGAGGGGCCCACCTCGCCTGAGGTCACATTGCCACCAGGTGGCAGAGCCAGAGTTTGAGTCCAGATGCGTGAAGGGCCAGCCCCGAGCTCCGACGTGTCCCCCCATGTGCCCCAACGCAGCCTCCCTCCCGCACTGACACTCACCCAGCCTCTCCCGGTGCCAAGGTGCCTGACGCATGCGGCCGCTCTCTCTGGAGGCGGTGAGCATCAGACGGAGCTGTTTCTCAGAGAGTTATTTCTAGAGCTTCTGGCACAGCAGAGCTCTGAAGACGTAAGTGTGTGCGTGCGTGTGTGTGTGTGTGTGTGTGTGTGCACACGCGTGCGTGTGTGTGTGTGTGTGTGTGTTTAGTGAACTTCCACTGGGGGGAGGGGACCCACAAAGGAAAGAGGACACGGTGCTCGTGGGGGAGATGTTCCACCTGTGAGCCCAGGGGGCGTGTGGCCCCACCCTCAGGTGTCTCTGCCCCTCCCCAGACCACGTGCTTCTGGACAGGGACTTACTAGGCGACGTTAATGTAATTTTGGAAACCTCGTTGGCAATGCAGAATGCGCCTGCATCTGCTTTTCTGAACGGTTTGGGCTTCGTCCAGGGCTGGGAAGGAGGGTGAGCTATGTCTGCTCTTCCCCCCTCCTCTCCACTCAGGGTCTGCGGGGGGGCTGGCTTCCACGTCCATGTTAGACTCCAGTCAGGTGGACAAAGGCCCGGTGTGCCTGTGGCCCCGGGAACGCCCTGTGTTCCTCCTGCGATCCCTGTGCTCTCAGCACACTCCTGCAAGGGACATGCACCGAGTCTTGTCATTCATTGTCAGCCACAGGTCCCCACAGAGGTTCTCAGGAAGGAACCCAGGCCAGGAGGTCAGACCCTCGGTTTCCAAAGCGCCAGCCTGACTACCAAGTAGCTGCGTGAGCTCACACAAGTTACTTGAGCTCTCAGAGTCTCCCAGGTAATTTCCTAGTTTGACAGAAGAGAAAATAAATGTCTTCTACTGAAAAGTACAATAGCCCCACAGAAGCCTGGGCAGCAGGAAGCTGGGCTCACAGAAGCGGAGCTGGTTGTGCTCTCTCTCTTGGACTGGGCCATCCTGGGGCACAGCCAGGCTTCAGCACGGGCTTCCCGCCAAGGTAGAGGGCTGATGTCACCGCGCTGTGTCCTCAAGGGGAAGCCAGAGACAGGCTAGTGGAAGCAGGAGGCATGTAGACGCCCTCCAATGAGGGCCATGGGGGTGAGCAGGGATGTAGGACCGAGGACAGGAAGGACCCATGGGCCCCATACCTGTTTTCAAACCCCTGGGGCCTGTGCCCAAGCAGGGGTACAAATTGACTTGGGAGTTCTCATGGGGCAAAAGCAAGATAAATGTGCAGAAGCTGAAAGGGAGATGGACGATGTGTTCCACAGAAGGAAGAACTTTCCTGCACCTGAGCAGCGTGGAGTCAGGGGAGGTGGACGTAGGGCTGTGTCCCCCACCACTCATGCCTCCCAGGAGCAGGCGGCAGCGGGGCTGGGCGTGCTCATGTACACGAGGTCCTTAGCAAAGCGGCCAGGGCGTGCTAAGCCACCACAGCTGAGGTTCCCGTGCCGACCCGCATGCTGCCGCAGGGCGCTGCGCAGCTGGAGCGTTCGCACTGAAGTTTCTCCCAGCTGTGCCGGCCCCGGCCACCAGTGAGGTAGGCACCTCCTCTCCAGCGTGCTAGGTTGGTTAGGAGCAAATGAGCCAGCAGCTCCCAGAAAGAAACACCCCTACCCTTCGCAAGGGTCTCAGAAGACATTCAGCAAGTACATTTTATGCTCCCACTCAGCTTCCAGACACCAGGCTCTGCCTGGAGAGAGACACTGTCCCTGTCCCCCAGAGCTTCCCTGCTGCAACCTGGAGACTATCTCTGGGTTGGATCCATGTCAGGCAGGGGGCAATGTCTTCATCACACTGGGAAACGAGGTGACAGTCATCAGTGTCTGCCCCATGGGATAAGGAAGGCTCTGATGGCTGTGTCAGGGAGGAAGGGAGGCCGGGAGGACTAGGGCTCTTCATTCCACGTCCCCGGCCAATCAGCAGTGAAGCCAGCACTCGGGGCCCCAATCTGCCAGGCTCCAAAACTCACGGCCGGGCTGCCTCAAGTCAGAGGCTAAGGCCCCACCCATCAACTGCAGGCTGGGTGGCAAGAAGAGGGGTTAGGTGGGCACATGCCTCATCCATCAGCTGGGATGGGTAGCACCCAGGCTTTCTCAACGGGGTCACCCCAGCCTGCCTGGGCTGTCGGGAGGGCACGCAGACCAAGTTGTTCCTCTCAACCTGGGAAGGCCACCCTCAGCCCACTTCTACTGTGCACTCAAAACCCTCCACGTCACCTCCACCAAACAGGCTCCGCTGGGGCGGCACGTGTCCCAGAAAGAGCGAGGATTTGCATTCCAGCTCGGACACTCACTGAGGTTTGCTCAGCCTCCCCTCTGTAAGACGAGCGCCCAACACCCACAGGAGGAGCTGCAGGAGGGCTTACATGAGGTCACAGCCACACTGAGGACTGGCCTGGAACCCAGCACGCATTCAGTAAGGGCACAATAAATGCCACACACACACACAGACCCACACTGCCACCTGCCCAATGACAAGAAACTCACTGCAGTTACAGGGCCAGCATTCCAAGTTTCTACTCAGTTCTGACATTAGTGACGTCATCTGAGAAAAAAAAAAGAAGGCTCTTTTCTCCGTCTTTTGACAGAACATACGCACAATTACTCCCCCCTTGCCCCGTGACAACCCTCTAAATGTGTAGAGACCGGGCAGGACTGAACTCAGCACCGCACCTGAGCCGCCCCAGGCTAAACCTCCCTGGATCCGCAATCCCCCTCCAAGGAGCTGGCTTTTAGGACCTGCACCAACCTGCCCACCTTCCTTTGGGCTGACATCGTCATGCCCCCTTCTCTCCCTCCACTACCAGCCCCCCTTTCAGTCCTGATGCCAGCTCCACGCACGGCCTGCTCAGGGCCAAAGAGACAGCAGGGTGTCCTGAGCAGGCCCAGGAGAGTGGGCAGCTGAGAGAGTTCACGGCAGCACCAACTGCCGGGGAGGACGGGTCACAGTGTGCTGGGACCCGCTTACGCCCTCTATGTCCGGCCAGGGCCCCCAGTGCCCCACAGAGCCATCTCTCCAAGAAGCCAGATGCTGTGCTGCCCACCTGCCCTCCATCAGAATTCAGCAAAAGGGACATACATACATAAATAAATAAATAAATAAATAAATAAATAAATAAATAAATAAATAAATAAACCCTGCTGAGCTCCTTCCCCCTAAGGATCGCCAATGCGCAGACGCTGAAAGAGACAGCATTTTCCCAGAGGAACGATGGGTGAGAAGCATCCTGACTGTGAAAGAACTTTTTGTCAGACATTGTTGTTAGTTTCATTTTCTTAAACAAACAAAAGTGGGAGGATGGGGACCTCATTGAGATTTCCTGCATTTCAACTGTTGTTTATGTGTTTGTTTTTGTCAATATGTTAGTATCGGAAATTTGTAAAGCGCTTGCTTGCAGCCAGCAAAATTCTCCTGTCAGAGGGTAGTGTTTGAAAACAGTCTTTTTAATTTCTTTCAGCTGGGCCTCTATGGCTGGATCTTAGGTTAATACGGATTCCTTGTTCCTCTGCCCCTCCCATCTCTGTGTGGCTAATATGTCCCCTGGACATGGGGAATTGTTTGTGCTTAAAGCAGTTAGACTCCCCTGCACACACTGGCCTGAGAGTAATGTGCCACCCAACTTTGGGGCAAAGCCTGCCTAGACCCCATCAGACCTTCTTGAGCAGAGCCCTGTAGCCCCAAGGATAACTGTCCTCCGCTCAGGGGACACTGCACAAGACTAGGAGGGCATTTTCCCAAAGGGCACAGGGCAGCGAGTTGGGTGGCTGTAGCGTCTAGAGCAAGGTTAGGCTAGAAGCAAGAGAAGAACTGAAATAGGCAGACAGCTTGGGATCCCTTTGAAAGGGGACCCTGGTGACGCAGGATTGCCCCTGGGCTGGTTTTCTCATGCAGTGGCACCAGTGGTTCGCTCAGGCCGACCCGCTGCATTGGAGAGAGAAGAAACAGAGGGGCTCCGTGAGAGAAGACCTGACTCGTGGACCACCCCGCTCCTCTCCATAGACAATGAAGGCTCCTGTCCTGCCCACTGGGGGCACTGGGCCTGGGGCTATGGAGAAACAGGGAGAGTCCACCCCAAAGGAGGTGGCATGTCCTGGACACTCACTGGTCTTCCTCCTCCCCTTCATGGTCCTGACGACACAACAGAGGCCCAGAGAGGTTCTGCCATCCCACTTGTCCAGGGGCGTAGGATTGCCAGATACAACGCGGGGTACCCAGTGAAGTTTGAATTTCAGATAAAGAATCAATTTTTTTTAGTCTAAGTATACCCCAAATATTGCAATGGGACATGTGCATCCTAAATAATTTTCATAGTTTATCTGAAATTAAAATTTAACTGCTCTTGTTTTTGCTAAATCTGGCAACACAACGAGGGCACAGAGTATGTAGGCACCGGAGCTGGAACCTGAGCCAAGACCCCCCCAGGCCTCACCTGTTTCCCCAGCATCGCTCACCTCCCTCCTTTCCTGTATCCTCTGCCCGAAAACTCCGCTGGGGGCAGGGCCGCTGCAGCAATGCTTAGGAGGAATTGTCCTCATCCTCCCGGGCAGTTGACGTAAAACTCTGGAGCCAGAATTGTCCCCTGTACCCTGCCCACTCCCCAATACCCCCCTGACCCGGCCCGGCCACTCCTGCGCAAAATCAGTGGGGCCACAGAAGGGGAGAAGGGGTCGGGGAGGGGAAGGCTGCGAGTGAGCACTGGACCATGGCCTAAAGTGCCAGCCAGATGGCCATCTGTGCTCTTTGGCCTCCCCAGGCCTGTCGTGGAAGGAGGTATGAAGCCAAAGGCAGACGAGGGTGGGGATCCACCAAGCGGCTCTCTGCAGACTCTGCCAAGCACATGCCGCCCCTCGCCCAACAGACGTGCATGTGGACACAGGCACTCTGCTCGGTCCTGTAGCTGGGTGGCACTGACGGGTGTGTGGGGACCTCTGCTCCGCCCTGGCCCACCCGGGATCACAGTCCACCGTGCAGAAGCACTGGCAATGCTCAGAGGACTTTCCAAAGCACCGACCGAGCGCCAGGCACTGCTCACCGTGGCTGTCAATGAGTCGGATATGGGAGAGCCAACCCCAAAGACAGGGTGCTGCTACAGAAAAGCCCAGAACTCAGGACTGGAAGGTCTGATTCCGGAATCACTGAACTCCCTGGAGAAGGCCACAAACAATCCCCTCCTCTTTCAGGACTCAGTTGCAGCACCTATAAAATGGGGGTCCTCACCCTTGACCCGACTGCCTTACGGACACGGTGAGGATTAAATGTGTATTAGAAAGGAAAGGACCTGTAGCCTAGAAAGGGCTGAGCAGACCCATAATCTCTGCTTCCCACATATGTTTCCAGGATCAAAGGGAGCCTTTTCATTTTGGTTGAGTGTGCTATGCCTCCCATAGCCCAGGTCCAGTGTTTGTGCAGACAGTCGGAGCTAGAGGAGCTCAGATGGCGGAGAAGTTACTACAGGCTTGTGTGTTACAACAGCCTGTCACCTCCCACATTCAGCCCACTGGATCTCTATTAATATAACCCCTGACTCTCACAGAACTTACTGTCAGCTCTAACCCTGTGCGTGATTCCTGTGCTCTGCTGCTAACTTTCCCAGCCCTGGCCTGGCTGAGCCTGAGGCTGCATGGCGCCCTGTTACTAGGCCTGCAGAAACCCACTCTCTGCGGCCACCTCTACCAGACCCGGCTGAACCATACTCCAGAGCCAGAAGGGGATTAGAGGCCTCCACTGAGCCGGAGCTGGGATTTGGCACAGAAAATCCCTCCCTTCTCGGTTGGCCAGAAAGGGAAGGGAGCAGAGCCAACAGCCCCACCCTGGGCTTCCTGAAGAGACTTCGCACTAGGAGCCTCCTGTTTCCCTGGCTCCTACGGATGGAACAAACCCCCCTCGGCCCTGGGGTGCCCAGATCCTGGCACAGGCTACCCTGGGGTCAGGCACCACGTGGGGCCAGGAATGCCAAACAGCATGGCGGAGTCAAGGCCCTGGCCCACGTTGCTCCCCCATCTCACCATCTACCCGACTTGCTCCATGGCTTCCCACGAGGCCCCTCTCCTTCCAGGGGCCTTAATTCCTCAGCTGTAGACTGAGTCAGGGAAACAGGGACGGTCCAGTGAGATTTCACAGCCGAGCGGGTCTTAGAGAAGCAGATTCCACATGGAGGAGTGTGGCACACACCCCGGCCCTCGCCGCCAGACAGCGGGCTCCGCGTCCTGCCCTCCTCCGTGCACCCCGGGCTCCGGGCCCTGGTGACCCGGTAAATGCCGCCCTCACATGCCGAAAGGCCAGAGAAAACAAGCTGAAAGAGCCCCCAAGGGCCAAGGCTGGAACAATTTGAGCAACAAAGTAAATAATGAGAGTATCACATTATAACTCGCAGAATAAAATAGCAATCCGTGAGTCTACATGGTTATAAATAAATAACTGAATAAATAAATACACGGGGACAGTTCTTCCTTACAGAAGAATTCCAATTAATAAGTGTAGAACAAACAGGGGAAATAAAAAAATCAGCATGAGAACATAATAATTATCACAGACGAGATTCACTGACGTAGGCTGAGATTAGTGGGTGAGAGTTTGGGGAGAAACAGGATATTTGGATTTTCTCAAAGTATCTCCTCCAAGGGATTTATTTATTATGAAGGGGGAAAAAACACTCAGTAATCTGCAGTGGAGAAACCCGGAAGGCCCCGCCCTAACCTGGTGGTCAAGGTTAACCTCACCTGTAATAAGACATCCACAGCAGCACGTGCCCAGACAGGATGCGCTGAGAAACGCACGTCACTTACGTGGTATCCTTGCCCCAAAAGCACACCCTCAATCTCATCCTGGGGCAAAACAATCAGACAAATGCAAACAAAGGAGCACCTGCAAAATAAACCATCATTACCCCACTAAAGTGGCAAGGTCACGAACAGCAAGGTCATGAACGGCGAGGACACGCTGAGGAACCGTCACAGACCGGAAGGGCCTAAGGAGATTGTAACAAGGGACCCCAGATTGAATCCTGGAACAGTATCAGAACATTAAGAGAAAAACTAGTGGAATCTGAATCAGGTGTATAGTTTAGTAATAGTACTGTCCAACGTTAATTTATTGGCTTTAATAATTATAAATTATATAGGATGTTAACATTAGGGAAAGCCAGATGAAGTTTGTAGAAAACACCCTGTGCTATCTTTGTAACTTCTTAATTTCAAATAAAAAGAAAAAAATAAAATCTCTGCCCCATATTCCATTCTCTAGGGCTCTTCATTGATGCCAACCAATAGTTTCCAATGTTTCCTCCTAGGGGTCCATCCCTGAATAAATGATGGATCCTTCAGGGTCAGGAGTTTTACATACACAATTCCATGGGAAGCCTCACAATGATTCTCTGAAAGAGGTATTATTAGCCCCATTTTATAGATGAGGAAACTGAGACGCAAGGCCACACACAAGAAAGCAGAGAATCTAAATGCAGTGTCTAAATGCAGAGATTATGACAACTGATACCTCCACTCAAATGTGGTAGCTCACAGAGGAGGTTTCAGGTATGTGGCAGGCAATGAGGGTAGAGCCTTTTGGTCCCTAGAAGCATGGCACTCAGATGCTACACACCCTAATCCAAATGCAGGGCTGGTCCTTTGACAGTAGAGTAGAAAGAAGGTTCTAGACTGCTCGGGCACAAATCCCAGGTCTGCTACTTATGTACTGTGTGTACCTACAAACAGTTTCTTAATCTCTCTGTGCTTCGTCTCCTCTCATATACAATGAGGGTAATATTTAGTACCCATCTCTAGCCTTGCTCTGAGGGTCCAGCTCTTAGGACAGTTGTACACACTCCATGTGTTAATCATCGCTTTTGTCTTCACTCTCTGCATCTGTCCCCAGCCACCTACCAAACGCCAGCTTGCTGGGCAGGGTTTCCTAAGCTAAACAGAGTGGCCATCCAAGCAAAAACTCAAAGCACACTGTGCAGAGAGCAGCAAGAGGGGAATGTCTGACTGTCAACACAAAGTTGCAAGATGGCCAGGGACGGTGGCTCACGCCTGTAATCCTAGCACTCTGGGAGGCTGAGGCTGAAGGATCGCTTTAGGTCAGGAGTTTGAGATCAGCCTGAGCAAGAGCAAGACCCCATCTCTACCAAAAATAGAAAAAATTATCTGAGCATGGTGGTGCACACCTGTATTCCCAGCTACTAAGCAGGCTGAGGCAGGAGGATCATCTGAGCCCAGAAGTTGGAGGTTGCGGTGAGCTATGATGACACGACTGCACTCTTCTCAGGGTGATGGATTTAGACTATGTCTCAGAAAAGAAAAGAAAGTTGCAAGATGTTATCAGCCTGACATCCTAAACTGCATGGCATCCAAGAACCATATAGACACACTGTGGAGTTGGAAAAACACCAAGGCAAGAAAGGAGCCCCGGGATGATCCAACTCCC
>CAUYSK010029759.1:0-19233 GCA_963575035.1 Avahi laniger | reverse complement strand
AGGGACCCTCCCAAGTAGCTGGGTCTGCAGCACGTGCCACCATGCCTGGCTAATTTCTTTTTTAATTTTTTTAGCCAGGCATGGTGGCACATGCCTGTAGTCCCAGGTACTCGGGAGGCTGAGGCAGGAGGATCGCTTGAGCCCAGGAGTTTGAGGTTGCTGTGAGCTGGGCTAACTCCACGGCACTCACTCTAGCCAGGGCAACAGAGTGAGACTCCGTCTCAATTAAAAAAACAAACAAAAAATTTTTATAGGGATGAGGATTTCACTATGTTGCCCAGGCTGGTCTCAAACTCCTGACCTCAAGCGATCTGTCTACCTTGGCCTCCCAAAGCATTGGGATTATAGGTGTGAGCCACTGTGCTTGGCTTCTTTTTTCAATAATTGGTTTGGATCCATGGTTTCTCTTCAACAAAGTGGGGATGTGATCATGGCATGCTAGCAACACAAGGTTGGAAATGGTTTCTGAAGGTCTTTTGTGCTTAGAAGGGTAACCTGACCTAAAACTTCCAAATAAATGGAAATCTGAACATTTTAGCCTGGAAATGATTACTTTCCTGGAATGGTCTCTTTTTTGTTTGAGGAACTCGTGAAACCACAGACCATTCACTGAAAGGCAATTCACTTTAAAAGGTTCCATTTCAGCTTCTTGACATACTCATCTGCTCTCAGGACAGGGATGAGAAGCCTCCTTCAAAGACTTTGGGGATGGGGTGGCATCTTCCTGGCTCACAGACCAAGGACTGTCTTGTTTGGAGTAGGAGAGAGAGCAAATAAAACCTGCAGATTTGGAACCATCCTGACCACCAGGGGGCATTAGAAACCTGTGTCCCACACCACCAGGTGATTTGCCATTTCTGTCTGGGTTATATTAATATTAGGTTATTAAATATGAAATGTCCGATTTCCTTAAGTACTAAATTTGACAGTTGATATCTCTGACATTTGACTTTGACACTTCTTGTTTTATTTTTTATTGTGAAGGTACATCCTCAGTCTTTCAAATGCACGTTTTAGCTTGTGATTATCTTTCAAATTTTTTTCTGAGAGCAATTTTTGTGAAACTGTTTTTAAGTCAAAAATTTGTGTTATTTTCGAATATGAGTTCCATCATGGAACCAGTGCAGCACAGACAGCTCGAAATATCAACAAAGTATTTGGGAAGGATGTGGCTAATGAATGTATAGTGGTTTGATGGTTTGAGAAGTTCCATTCTGGTGATTTTAATCTTGAAAATGAGCCATGTGGGCGACATGAGACCAAAGTGGATAATGATGAACTGAAAGCCATAATGGATGTGAATCTGTCTCAACCTACACATGAATTAGCAGCAAGGTTTGACGTTACTATTCCAACAGTATGGGACCATTTGAAACAAATGGGCAAGGTAGAGAAGCTGGATAGATGGGTACCACATGAATTAAATGAGCATCAGAAGAGAAATAATCTTGAAGCTTGCCTTTCTTTGCTGTCACCACATAAGGACAAACCATTTCTACACCATATTGTTACATGTGATGAAAAATGGATTCTTTTTGACAATCGCAAGCATTCAGCACAATAGTTGGATAACGATGAAGTGCTGAAACACAGTCCAAAACCGAATATTCATCAAAAACATTTAGTGGTGTCTGTTTGGTGGTCCAGCACTGCCATTATCCACTACAGCTTCATGAAACCCATTTGGTCGATTACAGCAGATGTCTACTGCAACCAACTGGACGAAATGATGAGGATGCTCATGATTAAGCAGCCCAGATTGGTCAACAGAGACAGGCCAATCCTCTTGAAAGACAATGCTCGACCACCTTTCACACAAACAACGCTACTCAAACTATGGAGGCTGGACCTGGAAATTGTCTCTGTCATTCACTGTATTCACCAGGTCTTATACCAACTGACTACCGCTTCTTCCAGGCTTTGGACCACTTCTTGCAAGGAAAAATAGTCAGTCTCAACAAGCCGTGGAAAATACCTTTTGCGATTTCATCACCACTCACTCTCCAGGCTTGTTAGCTGCTGGCATAAACAAACTACTGTTAAGATGGCAAAACTGTGTCGACAGTTTAGGCACCTACTTTGATTAATTATACTGCTTCTTGTTTGAGATGTAATAAACTGCTTTTCGATTGGAAATTGGACATTGCATATTTAATGACCTAATAGCTTGGTAGTTTTAAATGGGGTTGGTTTAATGAACTTTTCAAAGCATGTTGGGCAGAAACAGAGCCCCAGAATGCCAGAGCAAATCAAATTGACAGGCCTAGGCTTGTCTTTCTCATTTCTCAAAATTGAACATACATGTGCATGCAGAGGTATCTGTTAGTGCTGTTTATGTACCAAGTTCAGAACTAAGCTCTGCAAAATCAGTCTTCCACAAGGCAAAGCCTCTGCTCTGCAGGGGCCCACAGTCTAGGTTTTTCCATAGACAGTAGGTAAATGGCTTGTTGCCCACTAAGGTGTCTTCGCATCATCCTGAATCCAAGGTCATGAGGCTGTTTTCTTTATAGCAAGGTGAAGGCTGTTAGGATCATAATCTTGACACTTTCAAATGAGAGAGTATAGATCTTGGTAAACAGGATTTAGGAAAGTGGCCTTTTCATGGTATTGTAGCTAAACACCACTGTGGGCTGACTGTATAGCCTCAAGGTAAATCCTAAGCCAGAAGTCACTGTTCTGTTTTGTAAACTTGGAGGAATAGTTCAGGTGTTTTGGACTCAACTTTTCCCAGCTGCTCTCAGAAAAGGTCAGGATGTTGAGACTATTATCCAATAGAAAACTAAATGAAATGGAAGAAGATCATAACATGGGACGTTATACTGGTACAGAAAACCGATGGGGGACTTTGCTGGCTCCTCTGTTACGTCTTCACAGCTGGTTGTTTGTTTGCATGGCTGACGGCTCGTCTTGCCACTGCTCTTATTTTGTGTAGACATTGCAAGGTCTAGGTTATGTTCAAACTAGTATTGGAACCCAGAGGTGAATAATTATCCAACCAAGGGATCAGACTTCTGTTTTATTTTTCACAGTAACTTGGATGAGTTGATGTGTAAATGGATGGCATGTTACAGCTCACTGCTTTCTAAGAAAACAGCAGAATGGAATGGGGAAAAATTTGGGGACCCACTCCCATGCCCCCCACACCCCGCAGTCCTTGAGCCGGAAGATGTTGTGCAGAGGGCAGATTGAAAAAGTCTGGGGCGGGGTGCAGTGGCTCATGCCTATAATCCTAGCAGTACTCTGGGAGGCCAAGGCGTGAGGATCACTTGAGGTCAGGAGTTTGAGCAAGAGTGAGACCCAGTCTCTACTAAAAACAGAAAAATTAGTTGATCTAAGTTGTAGCTACTTGGGAAGCTGAGGCAGGAGGATCGCTTGAGCCAAGGAGTTGGAGGTTGCTGTGAGCTGGGCTGACACCATGGCAATCTAGCCGGGGCTACACAGTGAGACTCTGTCTCAAAAAAAAGAAAAAGAAAAAATTCAGCAAGACTACCTATGTGCTAAGGCACTAATGAGAAGTGAGCAGCTAGAAATAAGTGGAATTCGTTGGTAGGATGATTTGAATTATCTGTAAATAGCGTTGAGAATGAATTCTTACAGGAAAACCCTGCCCCCTGCTTCCTAATGCTGATGTTGACCCAGTCTGTCAATTTTTACATTCTTATGTTTTTCTAAGCTGGACCTCTGAAGACAAAAGCCCACTGCAGCTGAAAATAGAATGCTCCTTCCACCCACCAGATAAAGTCAGTATTTATTGTTTCAGAGACTAGATGTAGCAAGACAAGGCCTGAGCTGGTCTATAGCACTTGCCTTCTTTTTTATTTTATCATTATTTGCCTAGAAGCAGTGCTGATTAGAATAATCCTTACTAGAGCCAGAGGGGAAGAAATTTGATGACATAGTTTGGTTTTTTACGTAGTAAGAAGATCTTTGACCTGGAATTAAGAAGACTTGGGTTCCCAACACTATTTATTGTCTTAGCCGGTGCTTTCGATAATTATGGTAATTTGGGAAGAGCACACGTGGCCGGAAATCCTGTCTTTGCCTCTCACCATGGGACTCATGCAAGTTGCATAATTTCTCTGATCCTGTTTTTTCATCTATTAAGCAACATCACACCTATCCTACTTCCCTTATTGGAGTGTTGTAAAAATCATATTGGCACACGTGTAACAGTGTCCCAATTACAAAGAGCTATATAGAGAGATGTGGGTTTTTATTTGGATAGCTGTGCCTGAGTCTTCTCATCTGATCGCTGAAATGCTCCATTCTGGCTCCCTTGACACTGCTGAACACTTGCATTTCTCAGCTGGGACACTTCTTGTATTTGTTTTGCCTGCCCTTCTCTGTCCTGACACCCAGACAGAAGTTTCTGAGAAAAGATCACTATTGTCAATTGTTTATTTGTCTTTGGTTTTTATTAATAAAATGTGCCCATTGTCCAGACCACTGCATGCTGAGTTACCTGCTGGCAAACATACCAGACACTCTGGGACCTCTGCCAGCAGCTCACATGGCTTTCTGCAAACATGTACCTGTGAGAAATAAAGATGGGCTTTAGTTCTGTTTTCAAAGTCTGTGCCTGAAATGTATAGTTCAAACAAACTAATAACAGAGATAAAACTCACAGCAAACAAACAGCCCAAAGCACGAGGCTTTAGGATATTTACAATGTTCTCTCCCCAAAGGTAGTGAATGCTGCCTTCACACTTCCCTTTAGTGGCCAATAATAGGTCCATGACTTACCCTCACTAGGTTCCAATGAATTCAGATTGTGGTGGTGTTGGATTTATTGAGCCACAAGATCAGGTGTTAGACATGAGCTCTCCGTTTCTGCCCTTACACCTTTCCCTCTGTGACCCTGCCAGACATGACCAATTCTACTCAGCTCAGGGAGGCCTGCAGGCGGCCGAGGCCGAGAGGGTTATGGTTATGTGGTCAGGAACCAGACCCTCAGGACTCCTGGGGCAGAAGACCCGGGGACAAGGAGAAAAGAGCTTACAGAAACAGAAGAAGTGGAAAAAAGTGGGGAGGGAGGAGAAATCTTAGTGAGAAGAGGAGAGAGAAAGAAATAGAGGAGGAAAGGTGAGTGAAAGTGTCAGGATGGGGTAGAGGGAGGAAGATAAGGTCTGGGGAGAAGGAAAAGAATTCTTTGTCCCACGCTCCTCCTGAAACAGAGCAGAAACAAATATTTTGTGGTCCCTTAGATGCTCCATCCGTGGCTCTGACACTGCCAGGTAGTCCAGCCTGCAGAGTCACAGTTCTCTGCCTACACAGGACTCTGGAACCAGGCCTCTGCGGCTAGTCCTGCTCCACCCAGCAGTGGCAGCTGCAGACTACATCCCCTGAAAGCAGTGTGGACATCTCCTCTTCTTTTTCTTCTTCTTCTTCTTCTTTCTTTTTTTTTTTTTTTTGGTAGAGACAGGGTGTTGCTATATTGCCCACGCTGTTCTCAAACTCTTGGCCTCAAGGGATCCTCCTGCTTCAGCCTCCCAAAGTGCTGGGATTACAGGCATGAACCATGCTCTTCTTCTTATGAGCTGAAACAGCACATGCTTACTTAGGGTTTGAGGAAGGACAAAGAAGACCTAGAAAGAAGATGCTGGCAAAGAGAGCATCCAGATCACGTAGGGAGAGGCTGTGATACAGTGAAGAGAGCAGAGTGTGTCAGTAGAAGAGATGAGTTCAGGTCCCCACTCTGCCAATTACTGAGTGGTCTCTAGGCAAGTTTTAATTATTATTTTTTTTTTACCTGTAAGACACATCTCTATCTTCATGTCTACCTAATTGTTTATTTGAGAAGATGGACAAAACTCCTAAAGTGCCTGGTGTACTTCTGATGGCACTTGCCACTACCTTATGTCTAAATATTTGAATATCTTATCTTCTTTATGGGTTTATGTGCTCATTGAGGGCAGGACATGTACAGATTTATCACCTAGTGTGGTACCTGACATATAGCAGGTATAGTAAATATCTGCAACAGATATCTAATAATTAAATAAATGAGGAAGATGATGGCTTTGTCTTAGCAGAGATCTAGAGATAGATCTCTGGAACTGATCTGCTACTATTTAGGTTCGATGCGGCAATTGTGGGCTTGGTGTTACTGGCTTAAGTTACATTCCTTCAGAGATTCATCAGAAATACCCTGTGACCATTTACACATTCCTAATTTTTTTATCTTCAGTTAAGGAATGAATTTAATTTTGACATTTTAGGTTAAAAATATTTTATTATTTTAAAAACGATTATTATGAACAAATGAAATCTATAATGATGCTACTTAATGCAACATAGAAAATTATTTGTTGTATAAATGTGTGTATACATGTCTTATACATATGTTATTTATTTGTTATACCCACAATGTTATAAGTGTATGCGTAATTTTATTTCACTTCCAGCAAATGTATACAACAGTAATCACAAACTATTTAAATACAGAGTGGATGCATATTTGTAATTTTTAATAGTTACATTTCTCCTTTCAGTAGACATATCATGATTTCCATAGACATTTTGTTGTTTGATATTTTGGTTACCAACTTTTCACTGTTAAATAAACATTCTCTCTTGAATAATAAATAATAATTGTTGCTGTTGAAAAAAAAACAACTAAAGCAATTTATTGAGTGCCTATTATGTGTATGGCAGTGTACTGGGCAGTTTACCTACCTGTAGTGGATCGGTTAAGTTTTACAACCCTTGAAGTGCCTATTATTTTTCCTCTTTCTCACAGAAGGAGACTTTGCCCAGACAAGTAAGTAATTTGGCCAAGTCACATAAGCCAGTGGATATAGAGCAAGGATTCATACTCAGATCTGCCTAGATCCAAAGCCCTTGCTCTTCCAAACCACAAAATTCTTAGGAGCAGAACGGTAAGGTCCAAAGGTGTTATTAGCTTGATAGCTCTAACTACATTTTCCCACGTGGTTTTCCAAAAGCTTCGTGCTGATATATAAAGCCTACCTCCCTGAACATACTATTTTCCCCATAACTTTGGTTTCATTTTTAAGCCAAGAAGCCCCAAAGACTTGCATGCATTTTGCATTTTCTTTATTACCTTCTAAGTGCTGCTTTTAAAACCGAATCCATCTTGAATATGTCACCAAGCTCACCTAGTCCTCGGCTTTCACCCTTACTCAAAGTTAGGATTCCTGTTTTCCAAACCAGCAATGGAGAGAAATTTCTATCCTCACATTCCCCCTTTATCACTCCCTTCATCTCTCTGAGGAATAGAGCAAAGCACATTCTGTCCTCTTGCGGCATTGGGGGCACTCTGCTTTCTTTGACCTTCCGCATTTCCTTCATTGCATTAACAGCCGTGCTCGGGTAACGCCTTGAATAGAGAACTGATCGACAGACATCAGGAAATGTAATTATAAGGACAAAAGGGTATTGGGAAACTTCCACAAGAACTCAGTGACCATTTGCCCATTCTATTTTTTTCTTTTGAAATGAAGGCATGAATTTAATGTTCCATTTAGCACATGGGAAAGGATCAGAGAGACTATGTGGGGTTCACCTCTATTTGTTCCCTCTCTGAAGAGCTGCAGAGCATGCAGTATAAATGAGGTCCCTTTGAATTCTTCAACCCATAGATCCTTGCCTGAGGAGCAAAGATAAACATTCAGAGGTCATCCAGGACCCCATTTCTACTCCCACCCCAGCTTGTAAGAAGAGGGGCTGCACAGAGCAGGCATCTCCAGATGGAAGGCAGTCTCTGACCTTCTCTGACTCATACTGCTCTGCTGTGTCTTCTGGAAGCCCTTGCACACCAACAACCTTGCGCAGCTTAGTATTCAGATAGGACTGTGTCTGCAGAACCAAGTCAGGAAAAAGTGATTGTTCCGAGAAGATACTGCTCAGGTCGGCATTGCTCATCTTCAAGGTTGCCTAATAAAAACAATTGGCTGTTATTTGTACAGTGAATGACGTTAGAAAGGCTCAGAAGAAAGTATCGGTGGTCTTAGAAATCCATTATCATCATCTCATCTCATCACCCTTATTATAATTATTATTATAGCTAGCATTTAATGAGCACTTACTGTGTCAGGCACAGTGTACACTGCGCTATATCTCATTTAATTCTTCCAGCAACTCTCTGAGATAGTACCAGTATTATTATGTTTTTGTAGATGAATGCTTAACTCCCTCACTTCTCACCATGCTTTGTTCAAATGTGACTTTCTTTATGAAACTCACTGACTATCCCACCTCACTCCTATTCCCCTTGTCTTTTTTTTTTTTTTTTTTGAGACAGAGTCTCACTCTGTTGCCTGGACTAGAGTGATGTGGCATCAGCCTAGCTCACAATAACCTCAAACTCCTGGGCTCAAGCAATCCTCCTGCCTCAGCCTCCTGAGTAGCTGTGACTATAGGTGCGCACCACCACACCCAGCTAAAGTTTTCTATTTTTAGTAGACATGGGATCTCACTCTTGCTCAGGCTGGTCTTGAACTCCTCACTTCAAGCGATCCTCTCACCTGGGCCTCCCAGAGTGCTAGGATTACAAGCGTGAGCCACCATTCCTGGCATATCCCCCTTGTCTTTGCAAAGCCCTTGTTACCTTCTAACATACCTTCTCATTTGCTTAATCATTATGTCTATTGCTTAGTCTTCCCTGCCCCATCCCCAGTTAGACTGTTCACTCCTCAAGGAGAAAGGTTTTTGTGTGTTTTGTTCAGAACAGTGTTTGGCTCATAGAGCTACTCAGTAAATTTGTTATTAGGATAAATGAATGGATGAGCAGACCAAGGTTGAGATGGTGAGCAAATCCCTTAAAGTCCCACAATAAGTGAGTGGCAGAGCAGGGCTGGAACTCTGTCTCATGCCAGAGTCTTGGGGCTTAACCTCTCTGCAACATTGCCTCCCTTTCAAAAGATTTTCTCACTCACACATGCACACCGTTCAAAAGGTAATTTGTGTTGACTAAAACCCATTCACAATGACCTGCTCTGGTCTTGGAGAGGCAGGTTTGGATGAAGAACCCCCAAGGGTGCCCATTCTTACATCTCTGTCTATTTGAAGTTCCAGAGGCTTAGTGAGGTTTCATGGATGACTTTGCTGTCTTCTCAGTCCGTGCAGAGAAGAGCCAGGATCAGTGTAGTCTTGGGATGAATCTCTATATTGTCTGTGTCCTGCAGAGCCAGTTAGGTCTTAGTCACCTGAAGATCCTTTTTATCCTTAAGGTCTTTTAATTTATTATTTCAGTATATTACATGGATGAATTTTCAGTATGTTACATGGATGAATTGTATAATGCTGAAGTCAGGGCTTTTAGTGTATCCCTCACCAGAATAGTATACATTCTACCTGGTAAATAAATTTTATCCCTCACCCCACCCACCTTCCACCCTCCCCCTCCTCTTAGTTTTCAATGTTCATTACAGCACTTTATGACCATATATACTCATTGTATAGCTCCCACTTATAAATGAGAATGCGATGTTTGTTTTTCCATTCCTAAGATACTTCATTTAGGATAATGATCTCTAGTTCCATACAAGTTGCTTCAAAAGACAGTATTTAATTCCTTTTTATACCTGAGTAGTACACCACATTTTCTTTATCCACTCATCTGTTGAAGGACACTTAGGCTGATTCCATATTTTTGCTATTGTGAATTGTTTTGTAGTAAACGTTCAGGTACAGGTTTTTTTTTTTTTTTTTGTAAAATGACTTCATTTCCTTTGGGTAGATAGCCAGTGGTGGCATTGCTGGAATGCATGGTAGATCCATTTTTAGTTCTTTGAGGAATCTCCATACTGTTTTCCATAGAGGTTGTACTAATTTACATTCCCACCAACAGTGTATGAGTTCCCTTTTCACTGTATCCCTGCCACCATCTGCTGTTTTGGATTTTTTAATAATGGACATTCTGACAGGGCTAGGTAATTATTTCATTGTGCTTTTAATTTGCATTTCCCTGGTCATTAGTGATTTTGAGCATTTTTCATGTTTCTTGGCCATTTGTCTATCTTCTTTTGCAAAAAAATCTGTTCCTGTCTTTTGCTCACTTTTTGATGGTGTTATTTGTTTTTTCTTGCTGATTTGTTTGAATTCTTTGCAGATTCTGGATATTAGTCCTTTGTTGGATGTATAGTTTGTGAATATTTCTCCATTCTGTAGGTTGTCTATTTACTCTGTTGATATTTTCTTTGCTATGTAGAAACTTTTTAATTTAATTAAGTCCTATTTATTTAGTTTTGTTGTTGCTGTATTTGTCTTTTTGGTCTCAGTCATAAATTCTTTGCCTAGGCCAATGTCTGAAGAGATTTTGCTACATTTTCTTCTAGAATTTTTATAGTTTCAGGTCTTATATTTAAGTCTTTAATCCATCTTGAGTTAATTTTTTTATGGTGAGAGATAGGGATTCAGTTTCATTCTTCTACATGTGGCTATCCAATTTTCCTGGCACCATTCATTGAATAATGCATCCTTTCCCTAGTGCATGTTTTTGTCTGATTTATTGAAAATTATTTAGTTGTAGCTATATGGCTTTATTTCTGGATTCTTTATTAGTTCCACTGGTCTATGTGTCTACCTTTATACCAGTACCATGCTGTTTTGGTTACTCTAGTCTTGTAGCATAATTTGAAGTCAGATAATGTGACACTTCCACATTTGTTCCTTTGGCTATTCAGTCTCTTTTCCGATTCCATGTGAAATTTAGGATTGTTTTTTCTAGATGTGTAAAAAATGTTGTTAGTATTTGGATGGGAATTGCATTGAATCTGTAATCACTTTGAGCAGTATTGACATTTTAGTGATGTTGATTCCTCCAATCCAAGAGCATGGGATGTTTTTCCATTTGTTTGTGTCATCTCTGATTTCTTTCAGCAATGTTTTGTCGTCTCCTTGTAGAGATCTTTCACCTCCTTGGTTAAGTATATTCTTGGTGTTTTAGTTTCTTTGCAGTTATCGTAAATGGTATTGCATTCTTAATTTGACTCTCATCTTGACTATTATTAGTGTATAGGAATGCTACTACTTTGTGTACATTAATTTTGTAACCTGAGACTTTACTGAATTTATCAATTCTAGAAGTCTTCATGTCATTAGCAAACAGGGATAGTTTGACCTCCTCTTTCCCAATTTGGATACCCTTTATTTCTTTCTCTCATCTGATTGGTCTGGCTAGGATTTCCAATACTATGTTGAATAGAAATGGTGACAGTGGGCATCCTTGTCTGGTTCCAGATCTTAGGGAGAATGCTTTTGACTTTTCCCTGTTCAGTATAATGTTGGCTGTGGGTTTGTTATATATGGCTTTTATTATTTTGAAGTATGTTTCTGAATTTGCAGAGGGTTTTATCATAAAGTGGTCCTGGATTTTATCTAATGCTTTTTCTGCATCTATTGAGATGATCATATGGTTTTTAGTTTTAATTTTGTTTATGTGGTGAATCACATTTATTGATTTGCATATATTGAACCTTTCTTGCATCCCTGGGATGAAACTCACTTGATCATGGTATATTATCTTTTTGATGTGCTTTTGGATTCAGTTTGCCAGTATTTTGTTGGGGATTTTTGCATCTATGTTCATGAGGGATATTGGTCTGTAATTTTCTTTTTTTTGTTATGTCCTTTCCTGGCTTTGGTATCAGGGTAATACTGGCTTTGTAGAATGAGCTAGGGAAAATTCCCTCTTTCTCAATGTTATGAAACAGTTTCAGTAGGATGGTTGTCAGCTCTTCTTTATAGGTTTGGTAGAATTCAGCTGTGAATCCATCTGGTCCTGGGCTTTCTTTGAGGGGAGATTTTTTTTTTATTGCTGTTTCATTCTTGCTACTCATTATTGGTCTGTTCAGGATTTTTATTTCTTCTGGTTTCAAGTTGGGAGGTTGTGTGATTCTTTAAGGTCTTTGATCTGGGTGGGATGCAGTTCTCTGACCATTTACTCTTTTGCCATGGTAAATTAATGTCATTAGGTTCTCATGCACTCTTTTTGGGTAAACAAATATCATTAGGTTCTTAGATTTTCTAAATCACTCATTTCTTCTTTCTATAATTCTTTGTGTGTTAGAGAGATTTAAAGTGGCTGTTAGCCACTATTTACTTGATTAACTTTTGCCATTGTGCTTCATTGACAAAGTGGTAACTTTGAGGTTTGCTATTAGTGTTTCCTATTAAAATAGTTCTTGTTACTTTTTGGACTGATATGCATCATGGGAGTTCTAGACATCATGCACACATACATAATCTTTGTGCAAAAGCCATTACGGTAGCTCAGCCAACAGTTAAATTGATATCTTATTGAGGTTTATTTGTTTTTCTGTATAGCATCAGGCTTTTGTAAGTTTTATAAATAAATAAAAATGGTTTAGCTTTGATTCAAAGAGGATTGTCCCCTAGAGCTGATTTTACTGTAATATATAGCTTAATATAAAACCTAGCATGCTGAATATAGTTAGTCTTCAAAGTGGATTAGGGTTGTTGTGCTTTGGGCATTTCCAAGGCATTAGTTACAGTACATTGCGTTAGCTTTACCAGTTGCCTCTCCTGTAATGAAAGGCATAGAAGATCACACACCTGAATAGAAGACCAAAATTCTATCTTGTATTATAACTTCTACTGAGTGTGATGGAGATGATAATTGAATGGCAAAACCACTCCCATTGTAAGGGAGCAATGAAGCATTCTCTAGTTTCTTTAGAAAAGGCAAGTACAGAAATACAAGATGCTGACAAGCTCAAGAGTTCTATTCATACTAGTGATAATCATAATGATAACAATAATGATCATAATTGTACCAATTGTTCCCATTTTCACCTCCCCCCTTCTCCATAGGCCTTAAAATAAACAAACCTGTATTTTAAGCTATTACCTTAACCTCAGTTATTATCCATCTTTTTTTGCATGTAGAGAGCTACTGAAATGATAATTGGATTTCATAAATGCAGCCTTTGTGGCATTATGTAGAAAAGGCGGATTTTTACAGTGCTCTAGCGTGGGTATACGACATGTCCCTGTAACCAGATATAGCTTGTTGCCTGGATGTATATCACTACATTAGTGATGAAAGTGTGATGATTATACACATGATTTCAGACATAAAAATGATGCAACTATGGACTTTCCTGGCATTTATTATGTGCTAGGGACTGGACTAAGTGCTTTACATGTGCTGTCTTGTTTATCTCCCACAATAAACCCTTGAGATGGGCGGTCTTATTATCAATCTGATTTTTCACATGGATTAACTGAGGCATTGAGAGATTAATTAACTTGCTAAAAAGTGGTGATTCCAGGACTTGAACCCAGATATTCTAATTCTAGAACCTTGGAACCTCACTTACAGGAATCAGGGTGACTAGCAATGAAGTGTAAGGGTTACACTTATCTCAAACAGGTCATGTGATGGATATTAAGAATTTATATCGTATTTTGTACAGGCACAGGCAATAATTGTCCAGTATAGGTGCATGAATGAGTTATCAAATGAGGTACAAATTTAGGTCTGAGATGTTGACATTAAAGACTGAGACTATTCCATGCTGGAGGAGACCAAGCTAACCATGTGAGAGAATAAACTCTGGCATCAGATTACCTAGTTTGAACTCAAGACCAGCTGCTGATTGGCTGTGTGTCTTTAGATGACCTTTCCAGGACTCATTTTTTCCTCATTTGAAAAGGGGAAAAACAACTAACTTATTGGGTTGATTTGAAGATGAATCAAGATGATGCCTGATTTAGAGTAAGCATGCAATAAATGTTAGCTAGTCTTGCTATGATTGTATTTGGGTATTGGTCTAATTTAAATAAAATTATTGGTACTGGCATAAAAACAGACACGTAGACCAATGGAATAGAGTAGAAAACCGAGATATAAATCTATGCATTTACAACCAACTCATTTTCTACAAAGATAGCAAGAACATAACAATGGGGAAAGGACAGTCTCTTCAATAAATGATGCTGGGAAAACTGGATAACCATATGCAGAAGAATGAAACTAGACTCCCATTTCTCACCGTATACAAAAATCAAACCAAAATGGATTAAAGACTTAAATATAAGACCTGGAACTATGAAACTACTAAAAGAAAATATGGGGGAAATGCTCTAGGACATTGGTCTGGGCATAGATTTTTTTGTGAAAGACCTCAAAAGCACAGGCAACCAAAGCAAAAATAGACAAATGGGATTACAGAAAGCTAAAAATCTTATGCACAACAAAGGAAACTATCAACAAAGTGAAGAGACAATATGCAGAATGGGAGAAAATATTTGTAAACTATCCATTTGACAAGGGATTAATAACCAAATTATATAAGGAGCTCAAACAGCTCAATAACAACAACAAAAAAAACACAAATAATCTGACTAAAAGTGGGCAAAAGATCTGAATAGACATTTCTCAAAAGAAGACATGCAAATGGCCAACACATGTATGAGAAAATCCTCAACATCACTAATCATCAGAGAAATGCAAATCAAAGCCACAGTAAAGCTGGGTGCAGTGGCATGTGCCTGCAGGACCAGCTACTAGAGAGGCTGAGGTGGGAGGATCAGTTGAGGCCAGGAGTTTGAGAGCAGCATGGACAACATAGTGAGACTCTATATCTAAAATACACACACACAATGAGATATTGTCTCACCTTGTTAAAATGGCTTGTACCAAAAAGACAGGGCAAGGCACAGTGGCTCATGCCCAGCCACTTGGGAGGCTGAAGCAGGAGGATCTCTTGAGCCCAGGAGTTTGAGGCTGCAGTGAGCTATGATCATGCAACTGCACTCCAGCCTGGATGACAGAGTGAGACCGTTTCTAAAAAGGAAAAGACAGGGCATAACAGTTGCTGGTGAGGATGCAGAGAAAGGGGAACCCTCATGCACTGTGGGTAAGAATGTAGGTTAGTACAGCCACTGTGGAAAACTGTATTGAAGTTCCTCAAAAAAGCTAAAAATAGAATTACCATATGATCCAGCAATAGGATCATTATCCAAATAAAGGAAATTAATATATCAAACGGATATCTGCAATCCCATGTTTACTGCAGCATTACTTACAATAGTCAAAATACGGAATCAACCTAAGTGCCCATCAACGGATGAGTGGATAAAGAAAATGTAGTATACATACACAATGGAATTTATTCCACCATAAAAATGAATGAAATCCTGTCATTATTTGTAGCAACATGAATAGAACTGGAGGTCATTATATTAGGTGAAATAAGCCAAACACAGAAAGACAAATATCGCATGTTCTCACTCATTTGTAGGAGCTAGAAAAGTGGATCTCATGAAGGTAGTAGATCGGTGGTTATCAGAAACCAGGAAGAATAGGGCAGAGGGGGATGAAGAGAGGTTGATTAATGGGTACAAATATACTGTTTGATAGAAGAAATAAGACCCAGTGTTTGATAGATCGATACAACTATAGTTTACAGTAATCTATTGTATATTTATTATCTTAACACAGGGTCTTGCTCTGTCACCCAGACTAGAGTACAGTGGCCTGGTCATAGCTCACTGTAACCTCGAATTCCTGAGCTCAAGGAATCCTCCTGCCTCAGCCTCCCTAGTAGCTGGGACTACAGACATGAGCCACCACACCCAACTAATTTTTCTAGTTTTTGTAGAGCTGGTGTCTTACTATTGCCGAGTGTCAAACTCCTGGGCACAAGCGATCCTCTTGCCTCAGCCTCTGAAAATGCTGGGATTAGAGACATGAGCCACTGTGCCTGGCTCTATTGTATATTTCAAAATAGCTAGAACAGAATAATTCAAATATTTCTAGCATGAAGAAAAGATGAATATTTAAGGTGATAGATACCCCAATTATTCTTATTTGATCCTTATAGATTATATGAATGTATTAAATTATCACATGTACACCCAAAATACTTCTCTCATGTATAAATTAAAATAAATAATTAAATAAAATTATCTTCTCACCCTCCGTGTAGAACCTGTATACCTAAGTTCTTCTTTATCACACTTCTTCTCAGAAACAAGCAGAATGTTCCTGGAATCTAGGCCACACATCCATTTAAGATATTGTACTTGGTGCCAATAAAATGGAAAGCAAATTATCCTGACAATGCACGGTAGTCCTGAGGTAGGACGTGAGATGGCCCTGTTAGTAAAATAGTAACAGGAAGGATGAAGTAGTTTAGCTTTTGAAAGTACACGATAACTGATGTAAAACTAAAACTGTCCTAAAAATAAAGTTTATTTTTTAAAAAAGTAGGTGGCAATGTGTTCCAAGACTCAGCTCTTTCATATGTATTGAGTTAACTTCATCTTTGTTTGTATCACAGTAAACAGGCTAACAAAGGCAGCCATCGTGTTGGCACTTCTTGGCCTATTTTCTTATCTATAAAGTGTGGAGGCTGGCTTCCTCTAACGTACTTTTCTATTTTGGAACTCAAATGGAATGCATGAACATTTAGGGGGAAGTAAATGATGGCCTGGTGTCAGTCTTTCACGAGGATTGGCAGACATGCTTTAAACAGGAAACCATGGAAGAGGATGGTTATTTTCTGGAGCTCTGGGCAGCCCCAGAGCTCCAGTCTGTCAGAATTCCCAGGGGAGAGTTGGGAGATTCGCCCATCCGGACATCTTTGCAAAAGAGTATGATGAAATCCCATCTCTCAGGGATGGCGAAGTTGGGACCCCTACCAATAAGAGAAGGAGAATTGGTTAAGCTCTGATTCAGGGTATTTTTTTAAGAGTTGATAGAAAAGCAGCTATTTCCAAGTACATTCTTGTTCCCTCTTTTAATTACTCCCCAAAGATCCATAGTCCAAACACCCTTACCGAAGAAACCTGAGCTTTTAGTTAATCAGGAATGAATGTTCTGGGCAAAGAGCATTATGGTCCCAGGTTACTGCCCCTGAGACTTGCTATGTGATTTGGACTGAGTGTGATGTGATAATCCGGGGGAGACCGTGACCACAGTCAGAGTGGCCCTGGGGGAAAGCGCAGGGCTGAGCAGACAATGTTCGTCAGTTTTCATCTCTTCAGAAGGGCATTGCAGTAGAAGAACAATCTCTGGGAAACTAATTGCACCAGGCACCTCTTCAAACCTCCCAGCCCAGTTCCCCTTCCTGTCCCTGCCCTCCGCCATTATTTTTTCATTCACAGACATTCACTGAGCATAAATGCAAGTGCTTGGTGTGGAGCAGTGAGCTCAGGAACAGGACATAAATCCCATCTTGATGGCAGTTACAGTCTGGGGGGAGGTGGAAAATGCACTAATTACGACGCAAGGTAGGAAATGATGCATTGATAAGAGGTATGGGCAGACTTCTTCAAGGTGTTTCGTGCTAAGAAAGATCGATTTAAGTGAATATTGAGGACATTCTCAAAGGAGAAGAGAAAGAGAAGACGTCATAAAAGGACAACTAGAAGACCAAGAGCAGGCAGGGACTTGCTATAGAACCTTGGAACCTGTGGAATGTTCCAGAGCCGTAGACCTGGAAGTGACCTCAGAGGTCATCTGGCCTCAACCTCGTGGTGAGACTATCCCCAACGGGTTCACTCTGTGCTTTACCACCTCTGTTGATGGGAACTCACTGTTTATATTTGGATTAACAGTGTCTGGTCCCCGAAGAGAGTAGGGGAATTTCTAACTCTGTGTGTGGGGGGAGAGAGATTGAGAGAGGGAAAGATTTAAAGAGAGAGAGAGGGAGGGAGAGAGAGGAACAGAGAGAGGAGGCAGGGCAGTAGCAAGATTTTCAGCATCCTAGGGGGCCTCTGCTTGAAGGACATATGGGCCCAATGAGTGCTGACTGGCTGTTCTTTGAGTTAAGCCTGGGAGATTGTATCACGGTGGGGATGGAACCCAACGTTGGTTCCAAGGTCCAAGGTCCTGTGTAGGTGGCAAACTTGCACAGAATGATATCACGTGAGTGAGTCTTCAAGAAGGAAGACTTTGCTCTGGCAAATTCCATTTAAGCTGTTGCCTGACTACAGCCAGGAAACAAGTTAGATCTATCTGTGGAAGCTAAATTAGAACCATAAGACCACAGGGAAGGTACTTTTAAAGGTCTTTTAGTGTTTACTAAGCTACTATTTCAGCAGAGGGTGGCAAACCTCATTTTAAGCAAATCAACTTAGTGGACCCATTTGTAAGAAGCCAGCAGTTTTCGCCTTTGTGTGTTTGAAGTCCCTGCTTGGAGCCTTGAAAAACCAGGAGTTACACAGACCTGCTGACTTGTCTCACGTCTACAGGTAGACGTCTTAATAGGTAAGAGGTATTAGAGACACTTGGGTAAAACTTAGGAATTAGAGGTACACTTACATTATTAATGACAAATGAGAAACTACTTATGTGGCCTGAACATGCCATAAAAAGTATATTTTTTTTGCTAGTATTTCTAGCAAGGCAGTTCTGCTAAATATTTGGGATAGTGTTTTTTAAAAAAATATTTAGACTTTAATTTCCCAAGGAAATTGGTGTTAATTTTGTGATGTATTTTAGTTAGGGAACAAATAGAAACTGACTGAATTAAATAGGGAAACAAAGTGTATCAGTTTGCAGAATTGCAACAACGAATGTTAATTTACTTTCTAAATTGCAAAGCAAATAAAAATCTTTACAGTGACAAGGAGAACCAGTCTGAATGGTGGTTGAAAATAAGCATTTTATAGAAAGCTGAATAGACTAACAGTGGAGTGGAGAAAATGCTGGTTGGATTCAGAATACATTAAAGTTCTTAATCTTACCAGGCACGTGGCTCACACCTGTAATCCAAGCACTTCGGGAGGCTGAGACAGGGAAGGATTCCTTGAGATCAGGACTTTGAGACCAGCCCGAACAACATAGTGAGACCCCATTTCTAAAAAAAAAAATATTGGCTGGGCTTGGCGGTACGTGCCTGTAGTCCCAGCTACTTGGGAGGCTGAGGCTGGAGGATCCCTTGAGCCCAGGAGTTCGAGGCTGCAGTGGCATAATCGTGAGGTATGATTATACCTCTGCACTCCAACTTGTGTGACAGAGCAAGACCTTGTGTCTAAAAAAAACCTTTTTAGGCTGGGCATGGTGGCTCACGCCTGTAATCCTAACTCTCTGGGAGGCCGAGGCAGGCGGATTGTTTGACCTCAGGAGTTCGAAACCAGCCTGAGCAAGAGTGAGATTCCCATCACTACCAAAAATATAAAAATTAGCCAGGCATGGTGGTACATGCCTGTAGTCCCAGCTACTTGGGAGGCTGAGGCTAGAGGATCCCTTGAGCCCAGGAATTTGAGGTTGCTGTTGGCTAGACTGACGCCATGGCA
>CAUYSK010029758.1:0-12230 GCA_963575035.1 Avahi laniger | reverse complement strand
CACCTAAGAACTGGAACAAGACAAGTGTACCCACTATCACCACTTCTATTTAACATACTACTGGAAGTCCTAACCAGAACAATCAGGCAAGAGAAAGAAACAAAGAATATCCAAATTGGGAAAGAGGAGGTCAAACTATCTGTTTTCCATGATGATATGATCTTATATTTAGAAAACCCCAAAGGCTCCACCAAGAGACTCTTGGAATTGATAAGTAAATTCAGCAAAGTCTCAGGTTACAAAATCAATGTACACAAATCGGTAACAGTCTTATATACCAATAACAGTCAATCAGAGAGTCAAATCAGAGACTCAATACTATTCACAATAGCTACACATAAAATAAATTAACTAGGAATATACTTAACCAAGGAGAAAAAGAAATAAAGAGAACTACAAAACACTTAGTATATAAATCACAGATGACACAAACAAATGGAAAGACATCCCACGCTCATGGATCAGTAGAATCAACATTGTTAAAATGTCCATACTATCCAAAGCTACAGATTCAATGCAATCCCCATCAAAATACGAACATCCTATTTCATAGATGTAGAAAAAATAATTCTATTCTTCATTTGGAACCAGAAAAGAGCCTGAATAGCCAAAACAATCTTAAGCAAAAAGAATCAATCTGGAGGCATCCCATTACCAGGCTTCAAAGTATACTATAAGTCTATAGTAAACAAAGCAGCACGATATTGGCACAAAATAGAAACATAAAGCCATGGAATAGAATGGAGGACCCAAATATAAAACCATCCACATACAGCCAACTGATCTTTGACAAAGCAGACAAGAATATATACTAGGGAAAAGAATCCCTATTCAATAAATGGTGCTGGGAAAATTGAATAGCCGCATGCAGAAGAATGAAACAGGATCCATACCTCTCGCCATTCACAAAAATTAATTCAAGATGGATAAAAGACTTAAATATAAGGCATGAAACCATAATAACACAAGAAGAAAATGTTGGAAAAAATCTTCTAGATATAGGCGTAGGCAAAGAATTTATGAAGATGACTTCAATAGCAATCACAGTAAAAAGAAAAACAAATAAATGGAACTTGATTAAATTAAAAAGCTTCTGCACAGCTAAGGAAACAATCAACAGTGCAAATAGACAGCCTACAGGATAGGAGGAAATATTCACAAGCTATACATCTGATAGAGGGCTAATAACCAGAATTTACAAAGAACTCCAGCAAATCAGCATGGAAAAAATCAAATAACTCCATTAAAAAGTAGGCATAAGACATAAACAGAAGCTTCACAAGTGATACACAAGTGATCAATAAACATATGAAAAAATGGTCAATGTCACTAATTATAAGGGAAATGCAAATTTAAACCATGATGAGATATCACCTTACCACAATTAGAATGGATTTTATTAAAAAGTTCAAAAACAATAGATGCTGGCATGGATGCAGAGAGAAAAAAAACGCTTATACACTGTTGGTGGGACTGCAAATTAGTACAGCCTCTATGGAAAACAGTATGGAGATTCTTCAAAGAACTAAAAGTAGACCTATCATTTGATCCAGAAATTTTGTTGCTGTGTATTACCCAAAGGAAAATAAATCATTTTATCAAAATGACTTCTGCACTCGAATGTTTATAGCAGCACATTTTACAATTGCAAAGATGTGGAATCAACCAAAGTGTCCATCAACTCATGAGTAGATTAACAAAATGTGGTATATGTATACTATGGAATGCTACTCAGCCATGATGAAGGATGAATTAAGGCCTTTTGTAATAATTTGGATGGAATTAGAGACCATTATCCTAAGTGAAATATCTAAAGAGTGGGAAAACAAACACCACATCTACTCTCTATTAAACCGAAACTAAGCAATGAGCACACGTGCACAGAGGGTAGTAAAATTCAGTGGAAATCAAGCAAGGGGGGAGGAGGAGATGGGTGAAAACATATCTAACTGGTGCAATGAACATTATCTGGGTGATGGGTACATTTAAAGCCCTGACTCGAGCATAAAAAAAATTGATATATGTAACCAAAAACATTTGTATCCCATAATATCTTAAAAAAAAGATGTAAAAATTAAAAAAAAGCAAAACAAAAGAAAAACTTACAAAACTAAAGGAAAGAGACTAAAGCATACAGGATTTCATGAGGTATTAGAGCTCTGTGAAATGAAATTTTATACAATTTTTGGTATATGTTTTTACATTTTCAAAATCCAGAGCCAAGAAGATTTTAAAGCATAACTTAAAAAATACTCTAATTTAGGAGCTAATGGTATATAAGTGAGATTAGGACTGATGACTTTGGTATTCTTGATTGCTCAGGCAAGAGGAATATTAGGTGGTACTTAAAGATTCTTTTATTCGCCACTCTCTTCCAAATAAATTTCATGTGCTTACTAATTAATTGTTGAGCGATCAACCTGCAAATTTTTACCGTGAAACAACAGGATACAGCTAAATAATGAGAACCGTACACATTTTAGGCACTTCTATGCTTCTGTTTTGTTAAATTTCTCCTCACCAATCTGCCTCATGAAGAACCATTTCCTTAAAAATTCACTAACCTGCAAGATGTTTAGCCTGTAGCAACAATGGAGTGCATATTTCATTACTTTTTTTCAAGATTAAAAACCATAGCTTGTGGGTATTTTTAATTAAATGATGTGAATATGGCTTGGAAAAAGTTGCAACTATTATGCTTTTTGGAATTATTTCACAAATGAGACTATTAATGTTATTGGAACTATTGACCAAATATTAGTGGATGACTGTATGTTTGGTTTTTGTATTAAGCCAGGCTTTGGCAATCAATATACACTCTTCTAGAGCCTAGAAATTGTGATACTGATAAACTCTCTGAGTATCTCTGTTTTATGGAATAATGGGGCAAAATAAGTTTCAGGAAAATAAAAGTGATAAACAGACAACTATTATTACACAAATCCTTCATTTCTGGGGCAACATTTATTGCTTCCAGGGTTATGAAAGAGTAGACTATTAACAAGTATGGCTGTTAAAACCTGCGTTTCTCTAAGAGCCTAGGAAAATGGACAGAGTTCTAATAATACGTGACTCTTGAGCCTAATGTAAACTATTAAAGATGTGAAGATGTGAAATATTTCACTTTAGAATTTAGCTTGTTAGAGACAATCTTTCTTGCTTAAGGATGTGCGTTTCAGCTCCTGTCTGCTGAGGCTGGAGCTGCCATGCTAAGCCACCTGCCATCTAAGACGCATCTAGAATCTTTCATTTTTTTGGTTGCTTGTCTCTCTGTGAGGGTAATTTGCTTGTCTTGCTATTTTTGTTTTAGTTTTACTGTAAACCCTTCAATCATTGAAGCTAAGAATTTTTTAGTTGCAAATTGGAAATAACAGTGAGATATTTCTTTTGCCTGTTATTTTGATTTTTTTTAAAAGTGAAAAATAAAAATCCCAGTTTCTGGGAAAACAATCACTCATACAGTAGTAATGTTAATAAATATTCCCAAACCTGCATAGAGGACAATGTGACAATTAACAATACATTTCTAACACCCTTTTTTATTCCCACTGAAATTGCAATAGAAATTGAATATCTAGGAATTTCCCCTAAAATAGCAAATATACAGAACATTTGGTTATAAGACGATTACAGCATTATTTATAATAACTTCAAACTGGAAAAAACCTAAATAGTCATTAAAAGGGAACTAAAATAATATTCAATTATAAACAGAGTATTGTGGAATATTTCATGACATAGAACAACTTCTTTTGTCTAAAGTCCCAAAAGGTTGAGAACAAAACAACAGATAGCAAGTCCTTCGACATTATAAAATACGATGCTTAATTATCTCTTTGGGTCTTGAAAAGGAGTTGGTAAATAGCTTTGTGACTGACCTTGGTTCAAGACCCATTCAAAGGTATAAACACAAGTGCATTGAAAGGTTGAACAGAGAGATTTCTCAGGAGAACGTTGTTGGGTACAGTGGAATATTTATTCTTCCACATTCCTCCCTGGTGAGAGAGACTCTTAGGGACTATTTAGTGAGCTCCTATGAGGGGCAGCATAAGGATCTAGCGTTGAACCCCTGCCTGTGGAGACCCAAGTGACAAGACAAAGCGAGGAACCAGGTAAGAAGAAAGGAAAAGGGCGTGGGTGCCTACACTTCCACCATCTGCGTGGCCCTTGAACCAAGTGCAGGCTAGAGGGGGACTGCGATGGGGCTGTGCTGAAGGGACCCTGCCCAAGAGTTGAGAGGACAGCGGCAGTGAGGCTGCGGCTTGCACCACCCCAGGCGGGTGCCGGGAGCGGGGCCTGCGAGGCGTCAGCGGAGAGGGACACCGCGTGTATCTCAAGACACACTAATAACTGGGTGTACACGATGGGGAGTCACCATGGATCCCTCAATAGAAATCTTTCAGGGAAAGAGCTGTTGTGAACATTCCGTAACGTCAGATTAAATAAGTCCTTTTCTGTCTCTTTTCTATCCTTCATGCCTTTCTTCCCCCACACAAACATGACTCAGTGAGTTCCCTTCCCAGCCTGAAGCAGCGCTGAGGTGGGGGAGTGGAGAAAATCAGTTTTGACCATTACATGGGCTCCGGCATACTAATTATTGAAATAATGCTGTTGTGCCCAGGGCAGGCGTCCAGCAGACATGTACCGGTGTGCTTGCCCGGGTTCTTAAAATGCTAAAGTACTTCAATACTGGTGGGTAAACGGCCCTGCCCCCAGGCCCTTGAGCGTCTCCCTTTGCCCCGAAATCCCCCGTGGGCCCGTCCAGCTCCTCTTCCCGCCTCTGCCCCCGCTCGCTGTCTCTGGAGACAGGCACCCCTCGCGGGGAGGCAGACACCCCAGTGGGCCGGTACCCGGTGTCTCTGGTTTCACAGCCGGGCTTCCAGGGGTTGTCCTATGTGATCCTTATGGGACCAGCAGCTCACACAATTGTTACCTATTTTGAATGTCACCCAAGACGACAGGGGAATTTATGAACTGGCCCAAGTTTTATCCAAAGGACCTGAAAGAAAATAGGCCACAAAAGCACTTTTGTTAGGGCATTTGTGAGAAAAAAATGTATATTGCTTTATGATTTTATTCTACTTTAAATGTCACGTTTACAAATGAGCATGATACCTTAAAATAAAAGGGCAAGGCAGAAAACCATGTGAGTATGCACTGATTTTTGTAACATTACCTGTCTCGAAATTGATCACTAGAGGTTTAAATACTTAAATAGTCAATAGTGACCATTTCTAGGGGATAGCGGTATGGCTAATACTTTTTACTTTTATTTATTAGTATTAAGTTTTTATAAAATATTACAGCACTTTTTTGATCATTATTCCTTTTTTGAATGAGAGGAATAAAATAAAACAAGCAGCTAAATGGGATTTTTGTATTTTTTCTTTAAGGGTAATCTTTGCCTACTTTGGCCTACCTTAAAAGTGCAAGCTTTCTCACGTGCCCCCACCCCGTACCCCGCCTCCCTGCTCTGGGAGGTCAGAGGGAGTGTTGCAACCAGTGTGTATGTCAGAGTGTCTGACAGATAGTAAGTGTTTAATAAATATTTGTTGTTGGAATAACTTGAAACAGCCAAGCATGGCATTACAACGTAAGTGATATCTTTAAGTGTTTCCTGAAGGAGGAAAGCAAAGAGGGGTTCTCTGTGAGGATGGGAGGAGGGGCCCCGCCCCATGCGCCCACTGCCTGCCCCCACCCCACTTTGTTTGTTTTCTTCCCAATCAGGAACGTGGTGACTTATTTATTCAGACCTTGAATCTGTATTATTAGATTTATTCCTAGGTATTTTCTTCTTTTCTTAACTATCGTGAATAGAACTTTTTCCCTTGTTAACAATTTTCTGGTTGCTATTTCCGTTATAAAGAAAAGTTGCTTTGTAAAATGTACCTGTTTCTAGCCACATGACAATATTCTTATTAGCTTCAATGGTGATTTTTTTTAAAGCAAACTCTTTAATTTTGTGTGTTTACAAGACAGAAAATAATAATTTTGTCTTATTAACCTTTTAAAAAATTGAGGCAAAATCCACCTAACATAAAATTCACCATTTCAAAGTGAAAAATTTGGTGGCATTGAGTAGAGTTACAATGTTTTACAATCACCACCTCTAGTTAGTTCCAAAATTGTTTCATCATTGCAAAATAAAACCGCATAAGCAATTACATCCCATTCTTTTTCCTTGCTCCCTGTTCCTGACAACCACCAATCCGCTTTATGAATTTGCCTATCCTGGATATTTTATATAAATGGAATTATACAGTAAGCAACCTTCTATGCCTGGCTTCTTTCACTTAGTATAATGTTTTTGAGGTTCATTCATGTTATAGCATGTATCAGTATTCCATTCCTTTTTTGGCTGCCTAATATTTCGTTATGTGTATATGCCATAATTTGTTTATCCATTCCTCTGTTCATAGACATTTGGGTTGTTTTCAACTTTTGATTATTTTGAGTTGTGCTGCTATGAACATGTGTGTACATGTATTTGTTTGAGAACTTGTTTTCAATTCTTTTGAGTATATACACAGGAGTGGAATGGCTGGGTCATTTAGTAATTCTATGTTTAACTTTTTGAGGACTGCCAAACTGTTTTCCATGGAGCTGAACTATATTGCATTACCACTAACAATGTACAAGGTTCCAATTACTGTACATCTTGTTTTCAGTTTGATTTTTCTTTTTTATTATAGCCATCCTACTAGAGGTGAAGTGGTATCTCATTGTGGTTTTGATTTGTATTTCCTAATAATACTGAGCATCTTTTCATGTACTTGTTGGCTATTTGTAGATCTTTTTTGGAGACTGCCTATTCAAATCCTTTGCCCATTTTATTTTAATTTGGTCACCTTTTAATTGTTGAGTTATAAAAGTTCTTTATATATTCTGGATCTTAGACCCATCAGATAGAGGTTTGTAATTTTTTTCTCCTATGCTGTAGGTTATCTTTGAACTTTCTTGATAATGTCCTTTGATGTATGAAAGTTTTTAATTTTGATGAAGTCCAATGTATCTATTTTTAAAATTTGTTGCTTGTGCTTTTGGGGTCATATCTAAGAACTCAATCTCAAATTCAAGATCAGAAAGATTTACCCCTAGATTTTCCTCTAAGAGTTTTATAGCTTTTGCTCTTGCATTTAGATCTTTGATATATTTTCAGTTAATTTTTGTATGTAGTGTGACATAGGGGTCCAGCTTCATGATTTTTCATGTATCTATTTTGCTGTCTCCCAGTACTATTTGTTGAAGGGGCTATTCTTTCCCCATTGAATGGTCTTGGTATCCTGTTAAAAATTAATCAAAATAAATGTATGGGATTATTCCTAAATTCTCAATTGTATCTCACTGGTGGTCTATATGTCTATCCTTATGCCACTACCATAATATTTTGATAATTTTAACTTTGTAATAAGTTTTGAAATTGGAAAATATGAGTCCTCCAACTTTATTCTTCTTTTTCAATACTCTGTTGGATATTTGAGGTGTTTGTAATTCTTTAAGAATTTGAAGATTGGCCTTTTTAATTCTGCAAAAAGCTATTAGAATTTTAACAGGGATTGTATTAAAACTGTAGAACTGTTTAAGAATTATTACCATTGTAGCAATATTAAGTCTTCCAATTCATGAATATGGGATGTATTTCCACTTATGTAGATGTTCTTTAATTTCTTTCAACAGTGTTTTGCAGTTTGCAGTGTGAAATACTTTCACCTTCTTGGTTCCATTTAATTAAAGGTATTTTACTATTTCTAATGTTATTATAAATGGAATTGTCTTAATTTTCTTTTTTAATTGTTCAGTGCACATGTCTAGAAACACAATAAATTTTTATGTGTTGATCTTACACCCTGAAACTTTGTGGATTTGCTTATTAATTAGCTCTAGTAGTTTTTTTTGTGGATTCTTTGGAATACTTTTTAATTACAATTATGTTGTCTCTGAATAGAGATCTTCCCTTCTAATTGAATGCCTTTGAATTATTTTTCATGTTCAATTATTCAGGCTAGAATTTCTAGTACTATATTGGATGGAAGTGGTAAGGGGGATCATCTTTTTTGTTCCTGACCTTAGGAATAAAATTTTAGTCTTTAACCATTAAATATGGTTTTAACTGTGTGTTTTTCATAAATACCCTTTTCCATGTCAAGGAATTTCCATTCTATTACTAATTTTATGAGTGTTTTTATTATGAAAGGGTGGTGGATTTTGCTGAATGTTTTCTGCAACAGTTGAGATGATTCTGTATTTTTTTCTCCTTCATTCTGTTAAAGTCATGTAATATATTGATTTTCTAATGTTGAATCACCCTTGTTTTTCTGGGCTGAATTCCACTTAGCCATGATATATTATCCTTTTAATATACTCTTGGATTTGATTTGCTAATATTTTGTTGAAGATTTTTTCATCTTTATTTATAAGGGATATTGGCCTATAGTTTTCTTTTCTTGGAATATCTTTGCCTGGTTTTCATATTGGGGTAATGCCATCCTCATATAATAAGTTAGGAATTATTAAGATAGGTGTTAATTTTTCCTTAAATGTTTGGTAGAATCATGTGGGCCTGCATTTTTTTGTTGTTATTGGGAGCTTTTTAATACTGATTCAATATCTTTACTTGTTATTGGTTTATTCATATGTTCTGTTCTTAGTCAGTTTTGGCAGATTGTGTGTTTCTAGGAATTTGCTCATTTCATCCAGGTTATCTAACTTGTTGGCGTAAAATTGATTGTAATATTCTCTTAAATCTATTTCATTTCTGTAAGGTCTGCAGAATGTCCCCACTTGACGCTTCCAGCTTCTCTATTTTTTTTTAAGTCAGCCTAGGTAAAAGTTTGTCAATTTTGTTGATCTTTTCAGAAACCAATTTTTAGATTCGGTTTTATTTTCTACCCTCTATTTTGTTTATCTCTGTTCTAATCTATTATTTTTTATCTTTTTCTGGCTTAGGTTTAGTTTTTTCTTATTTCTTTTCTTTTCATACTTTCTTATAATATAAATTTAGGTTGTAGATTTGAGATCTTTGTTTTTTTGAATGTAGATATTTATTGATGTAAGTTCCCTGCTGAGCAATGCCTTCACTGAATCCATAGTTTTGGTATATTGTGTTCTTAATTTCATTTGTCTCAGAGTATTTTCCAATATCTCTTGTGATTTTTTTTTTTTACCTATTGGGTGTTTAAGATTTTGTTAATATCTACATGTTTGTAAATTTTCCAGTTTTCCTTTTGTTATTGATTTCTAGTTTCATTCCATATTTGTTGGAAAAAATAATTTGCATGATTTTAATCTTTTTAAATTTATTGAAACTTGTTTTGTGGTCTACCATATGTTTTATCTTGGCAAATGAGTCACGTGTACTTGTGTATTTTGCTATTGTTGAGCAGAGTGTTCTGTAGATACATGTTAGATTTTGTCAGTTTACAGTGTTTTTCAATTTCTCTATTTATTTATTGATCTGTGTAGATGTTATATCCACTATTGGAAGTGGGTATCTTAGTCTGTTTAATGTTGCTGTAAGAAAATACCTGAGGCTGGGTAACTCATAAAGAAAAGAATTTATTTAGCTCATGATTCTGGTCACTGGAAGGTTCAAGGTTGAGCAACTACATCTGGTGAGGGCCTCTGTCGTGGTTCTTCCACTCATGGTAAACAGTGGAAAAAAAGTGGGGATGCGCAAAGATATTACATGGAAAGAAAGGAAATAAGAGAGCAAAACTGAAGACTCTGAACTCTCTCTTTATAGGAATCTAATCTTGCAAGAACTAATCCACTCCCATGAGAGCAAGAACTCATTCACCATTCCCACATGGCAGGACATTAATGTATTCATTAAGGATCCACTCCCATGAACTAAACATATCCCATTAGGCCCCACCTCCTAATACTTCCACATTGGGCATCAAATTTTAACATGAGTTTAGGCAAGGACAAACCACATCCAAACCATCACAGTGGGGTATTGGGTATTGAAGTAGCCAACTATTATTGTAGTTGTGTACTTCCTTCAATTCTGGCAATATTTGTTTTATGTATTTGGGGGCTCTGTTTTTTGTTGTCTATATGTTTATACTTGCTATGTCTTCTTGATAAATTGACCATTTATCAATATATAATGACCTTAATTTACCTCTTGTAACAATTTTTGACTTAAAGTCTAATTTGTCTGATATCGGTATAGCAACCAAACACTCTTTTGGTTACTAGTTGAATGCACTTTATCTTTTCATTCTTTTACTTTTAAGACTATTTATATCTTTGAATCTAATGTGAGTCTGTAGTAGACAGCATATAATTGGATCATGTATTTTTATCCATTCTGCAAATCTGTCTTTTAATAAATCAATTTAATCCATTTATACTTAAAGTACTACTTGATAAAAATGGACTTACAGAAGTCATTTTGGTATTTGATTTCTGTATCTTAAATATATTTTTTACTCCTAAAACAGCTCTAACTCCTCTCTGTATCTTGTTACTGTCACAAATTACATCTTTATATATTGTGTGTCCAATAACATAGATTATTATTAATATTATCTTAATATTACATAATAATGATTGCAATTATTGTTTTATGCATTTTTGTTTTAAATTATATGGTAAACATAAAAAGGAGTTACAAGCCAAAAGTATAATAATAATGGCCTTTATATTTACCTTTGTAGTTAACTTTACCAGAGTTCTTTATTTCTTTGTACAGTTTTAAGTTTCTGTCTAGTATCTTTTCACTTCGCTGGAAAAGCTTTCTTTAGCATTTCTTGTATGGCAGATCTACTGGAGGATAAACCCCTTTAGATTTTATTTATTTGAGAATGTTTTCATTTGTCCTTTATTTTTGAATTGTTTTGCTGGAAATAGAATTTTTGGTTGACATTCATTTTTTTTTCCTTTCAATAATCTAAATATGTCATCTCACTGCCTCTGTCCTTCATTCATATTTTCTCATGAGAAATCTGTTGTTAATCTTATCAAGGACCCTTGTATTTAAAGAATCACATCTCCTTCTGTTTTCAAGATTCTCTTTCTGTCTTTGGTTTCTATAATGTGTATTGGTCTGGCTGTCTTTGAGTTTATTTTACCTGGAGTTTTCTGAGCTCTGTGGATGTATAGAGTCATGTCTTTCAATCAAATTGGGGAAGTTTAGGTCATTATTTCTTCAAATATTATCTTTTGCCCCTTTCTTTTCCTAGGTCTCACATACACGTAATGCATACATTAATATGCTAGATGATATCCCACAGAGTCTTTAGTTTTTGTTAATTTTCTTTTCTTCTTTTTTCTATCTGATCCTTAGATGGACAATTTCATTTAAACTATCTTCCAGTTTGATGATTTTGTCATTTGCCTTCTCAAACATGCTACTGAACCACTTAATTGAATTTTTCATTTTAGCTATTTTACTTTTCATCTCCTGAATTTCTGTTTGGTTTGTTTTTATAATTTATGTCTATTGATATTCTCCATTGGGTTAGACATTGTTTTCCTAGTTTTCTTTGAATCTTTGGTGTGATGTCCTTTAGGTCTTTAGGCATATTTAAGACAGTTGATTTAAAGTTTCTGTTTAGTAAGTCCAAAGTTATGGCTTCCACAAGGATTTTTTTTCTGTCAATTTCATATTTTTTCTTCTAAATGGGAAATCCTTTCCTGTTTCTCTGTGTGATTTTTTTGGTTGAATATTGGATACTTTGAATAGTATAACGTGGTAATTCTGGAAATAATTTTCTCTCTCTGTCCCCAAGGTTTAACATTGTTGCATGTTGGAACCCAAAGGTAGATGCACCACAAGGAGAAGTAGAACCAGTAACCTAAAATTTGTTAGGATCAAAGTCAGCTCTTTCCATCTCTGCCCCTCTGAGGGCTCTCTGTGCAGATTGGCCTTCCTCAGAAAGAGAAAGAGAGTCTTGGAGGTCCAGACTGAGTCACAAGTCCTATAGTCCAAGCACACATATTTTGAGGATCTAGGTCTTGTTGCCCATGTCCTTCTCATGAAGGGATGTGGGAGTAGCATTTCTGAAAATGGCCAGTCACACTGGCCAAATCATCCAATAAACCATTTTCATATCTCAAAGGTGCTTGCTTGCTCTATATTAATCATGCTTAAATTTTAAAAAATGCATTATAAACATTTAAGTGGAGTGATTTGAAAACAACTTAGACTTATTGAAATTAAGTGTGTTAACATTGACTGTGTAGCAATGTCTGTCAATAAAATAAATGGCTTATTAAGAATG
>CAUYSK010029757.1:0-22720 GCA_963575035.1 Avahi laniger | reverse complement strand
CAGAGGCTCTAGGGAGAAAGGTGGTGTAAGAAAGGGTGAGTGTGAATACTATAGGATGCCCTGTCTGATTTTCAGCTCACAGAACAGAGATAAAACTAGATTTCTCTAAACAGGAATATTAAAATTCATGTTTTAAAACAGGACCCATTCTCATCGTGCTTTAAAGGGAAAATATCACTCCCTTTAAGAAGTGAGTCATGGAGAAGTCCACTAAAGTGGAATTGATGATCGAAAGCACACTGCCAAACTTGCCCCTCCTCACACAATAGGGAATGTGTTTATTTTTTATTTTGTTTTTTTTTTTGAGGCAGAGTCTCACTGTATTGCCCGGGCTAGAGTGCTATGGCGTCAGCCTAGATCACAGCAACCTCAAACTCCTGGGCTCAAGCCATCCTCCTGCCTCAGCCTCCCAAGTAGCTGGGACTACAGGCATGCGCCACCATGCCTGGCTAATTTTTTCTATATATTTTTAGTTGTCTGATTAATTTCTTTCTATTTTTAGTAGAGACGGGGTCTCACTCTGGGGAATGTGTCTATTTTTAAAAAAAAATATTGGGCGGGCATGGTGGCTCACGCCTGTTATCCTAGCACTCTGGGAGGCCGAGGTGGGCGGATTGAGCTCAGGAGTTCGAGACCAGCCTGAGCAAGAGCGAGACCCCGTCTCTACCAAAAATAGAAAGAAATTAATTGGACAGCTAAAAATATATAGAAAAAATTATCTGGGCATGGTGGCGCATCCCTGTAGTCCCAGCTACTCGGGAGGCTGAGGCAGGAGGATCACTTGAGCCCAGGAGTCTGAGGTTGCTGTGAGCTAGGCTGACGCCACGGCACTCACTCTAGCCAGGGCAACAAAGTGAGACTCTGTCTCAAAAAACGAACAAACAAAAAATATCAGTTAAGCAGACAGGAGAGGAAAAATGGGTTACCACTTTGCTCCTATCAGGTTGGCAAAAGTCTGGCTGATGGGAATATGGAGGAGAAAGTCCCTGCCATACACAAAGCAGAAATGTACAATTTAAATCTTTCTTTGAAATGCAATGGAAACATTTGCTAACATAAGAAATATGCCTTCCAACCTAGCAATCCTGTCCTAGGAATGTATCCCATAAAATAAAAGCATCAGGGTATCAGAATATATATATACAAGGTTATTTATTGCAGCTTTGTTCCTGGTGCCAGCAATATCGGGGATGACTGAATAAATCGTGCTGTATCCGTATATGAAATATTATGCAGCCATAACAAAGAGTGATTTAGAGCTGGAACAGTTGCCTGGGAAACAGCTTCATGAGGTATTTTTAAATGAGAAAACTGATAAGCAGAGCAGAGCATAAAATATAATCCTATTTTTCTTAAAGCAAATAATCTAAAAAAAATAGCCAATAAATGTGTGTGTTTTATATGCTATGTGAGCACGGGGAACGGTATAGAACGGCATGTGCTGAGTTGTTAACACTGATTATTTGAGGGGGGATGGGGGGCTTCAGGGAAGGAGGGGGAGTAAAGGCAAGTAAAAAAAAAAACAGGCTGCGATAAGAAACCACAAGGCCGTTAGGAAATAGTCCTGTTTATGTACAATTTCATATGTGTATAGATACATAAAGAAATAAGAAAGGAAAAGAAGCAGAGGTATGTGGTCTTCTCTATTCACTTGTAGGGATGTTCATTCTATGTCAAGTGTAAAACCGAGCTGCCTCGTTATGTCTTTTTCGGTGATCCTCAGACTTCAGGGTGCACCAAATCCTCTGGAGGTTTTGTTAAAACAGACTTCTGGGCCCCAACCCCCAGAGTTTCTGATTCAGCAGATCTGTGGTGGGGCCCGAGAATTTGCATTTTTAATACCCAGGTGATGATGATGTTGCTGGTCCAGGGACCAAGCTTTGAGACACATTGGTCTATGTCACGACTCTCTATTTTTGAAAACAAACAAACCAAAGTTCTCTAAATGAGGGTATATGCTTATATATTTCATGAGCAAAGAAAAAGTTAGGAAAACACATACCAAGCTATTTGTATTAGCTAATTCATGGGGTTAGGAATGCAGGTGGCCCAGGAGTTGGGGGTGGAGTATGAGTGGGTATCACTGGTGGTGATTACTTTTGCCTTCAGATATATATTTGAGTATATTGTTTCACTTGTACAAATATGTTATTATTTTTGTAATTTGAACACCATCAATAAGGAAAATCAGGTGGATGGATAGATGAATGGATGGGTAAGTGGGACAGCTGGATGGATGGACGAAGGGCTGGATGAATGGCGGGAAGGGAGGGAGGAAGGGAAAAATGGCAGACGAAGCCCCACGGAAAAGGCAGCCCAGGCGCTCCTCGGCTCTGTGTCCTACCTCCTTGAGCTGGACACTGTCTTTGCTGGTCTGGAAGCTCTGGCCGAGTTCATCCACTTCTTTTTCAAAGAGTGCGCGTACTTCCCTGAACCCCGAGCTCACTGGTCCCATGAGCTCCTCCAGAATGGACGCCAAAAACGGCTGCACGCTCTCCACACAGCTCTTCTCTGCTGGCTCGGCCACCATCGCTGAGGTAGGAAATAGCCAAACAACCGGGACTTAGACAAAATTGGATTCAGAGGCTCTGGAGTCGGGCCAGGACTGGATCGTGCCCCACAGAGCCATTTAACAGCCAAGACAAGCTTAAACGGGCAAGACAGACCGGCACAAGGAGCCCTGAGCCCGCAGAAAGGAAAACCACTGGACACTTTCCAGAAAGGAAAACCACTGGACATTTTGAGAATTGAAGCAAACAGAACCTCTCCTCTGCCCAAGCTTTCCTTTGCCCTGGGATAAAATGCATTTTCTGCTTGGTCCCTCTGGACATGCGATGCCTAATACAAAGAAGAAAAGGCTGGGGACCCACCTATCTGCTATCAATCACCATCATTGAATACGTGCCGTTTGTCTTCTAAAAACACAACTTCTTAAGTTTTAATTTCTTTCTCTAAGAATTTATCACTCAGTATAATTCCACCCCCTCTCCCCACCAAAAGACTTTTTATAAACTCAAGTACATTCTTTTCTTGGGCAAATGGAACCAAATTCCACTCGGTTTGCCACCCAACTCCCATCCCCATTCCCAATTCAAACAAAACAAAAACAATATTTTTTTTCTGATAAGGAAGACATGCTTAGTGACGAAAATGTAAAGAGTACAGAAAATCATAAAAAGGGGTGAAAAGCTGTCCTCATAACTCCACTCCCCAGGCAAATGCTGCCCTTTGATTCTGGAGAGGAAGAGCCTAGTAATGATCCCGACCCCGTAAGTCTGGGTAGGACACGGAAATCTGCATTGTTTCCGGTCTGGTTTGGAAGTGGCGCAGTGAGGAGGGAAGCCTGGGCTGGGAGGGGCCTGAGCTCGCTGCGGGGACTGGAAGGCTTGCGGATCTAGGCAGGTCACACAGCCTTGTCAGTGTCACAGAACTGAAAAGGGAAGGACAACCTTGAGCTGGCAGCCAAGCCCTTCATTTTACAAATGGGGGGAAAAAAAAGGGAGGCCCTGAGATGTTAGATGACCTGACCAAGGCCACATCCTAATTCGCAAAAGTAGGGCTACAAGTGTGTTTCTGAAGTTCTTATTGGCAAGTGACGTGCTGACAGTGCAACGAATGGCCACAGCCTTATTTCGATTGGCAGAAATATTTCACGGAGTTATAAAGGATCAGATTGTGGCCTCTGATTCTGAGAATCTGAAATGACTAATACTATTAATGTTACAAATAGGTCATAAATAATTTGGGTTGTAAAACATTGTAACAGGTCATAGAATTAGTAGGAAAAAACCTTTTTCAATTGTATGATTCAAATGTGAAACAATCTATGACTCTCCTAAAAATGGCTTGCTTAATACCGAAATGCCAGATGGTTTGCCAGGAGGATAAATTAGTGACTAGTTCATTGACTTTGACAGAGGAATTATTCGAGAAGCATCTAATTGAAATTTCAGAACAATGCTGAACATGGGTAATATAAAGACTGGGTCGGGCCGAGGTAGGCACGGGAGGGGAGGGCCGCGGGAAGGAACGTTCCTCTCTGTCTGCCCTCCCTCTCGGCCCGTTTCCCACGACGCTCCAGCCCCCTCTCTGCGCCTTTATTCAGTGTTTCTTCTACCTGGGCCTGCCTTCCTCCACCTCTGCTCGTAAACATCCTCCTCCTCTCGTCAAGGCCTGGCCCAAATGTCACCCACTCAGGACAGCGTAATGCCCCGGATCCACCCCGCAGCTTCCTGAGCTGTGGTCTGCAGGTGTTTCCTTAGGGGCTGAATAAATTTCACGTCCCATTCTTATATGCTTGGCTATTTTTCAAGCATGCAGAGATGCTATTGTGATGAATGCGGGTGTTGCGACCATGGGTTCATAAACCTTACTGATAGGAATGAAGGCTGGCTTGGGAGCACTTGAACAGAGCGGGGACGCCTGAAAGGCTGGGGCCAGAGGGGCTGGATTGGGAGCCACTCACTCTGCCACACACTTGCTTTGGAATCCGGGCAAGTTACTGAATCTCTGCCTCCGTTCCCTTATCTGTAAAATGGAGATCATAACAGCGATCACTTCTTGCGATTATGGTGAGGAATAAATGAGTTTACTATATTCAAAATGCTTAGAACTCTGGAAGTGGCACTCCAGAAGGACCCTAACTGTAGCTGTCATTGTACCTGCTGGCATTGTCATTGCTTCCGACTCCCCAACACTAAAGCAGCACTTTCATCATGGGGACCCCATGCAGTTTTTTGAGGTCGAAGTGGGATCCGCATCCAGACTGGGACCCACTGTGCTCTTTGCTCCTGCCTCTCTTAGGGCGTCTATCATGTTTTCCCTTCTGTCTCAGCATCTGTGACACGCCTCATATCCTTCTACTTGTAAAATCATGTCGTCTTCTTTGAATCCTCCCAGGCCTTGTACTCAGCAGAAGTAGAATAAATGCTCATTGAGTGAATAAACAATTGTGGAGCAGAACTAGAGCTCAGGCACTTTACTTCAAAGAGTCATATGGAAGGAAATGGAGAGATCACCATTTAATACTCCCCAAGGATTTTCAAAATCCGGAGCCTTTTATCAACACAACCTGAAGTACACTTTTTTGTTTTAAAGGTGGAGAGCCAGAGGCCTGGGTGAAATGTGCTCCTGATATTTCATTTCAAAACAACTTGATCATTACTTCCTTTCAAAGCTTCTTTTGGAAAACAAATAATAATAATAGTCCAGGGTGCAATCTTTTTCCATCCTATACGGATATACCTGAGCCACAGAGATTTAGGGAAGAGAGAACAGTTTAATTTAGGCCATGAGAATGGTCGTGATTAGGCATGGCTTAGCCCCAGATAACAGAAATCTTGGCCCAGGAGTTGGGCGTTGGCAGTTTTAAGTGTTTCTACAGTCAACTCTAGATCAATCGTGCTAACGGAGGAATAAGATAGGATCGTAGCAAACATAAAACACTCTGAAGTGAGAACACTCCTAACACTCTGAAGTTAGTTTATGTCTGGCTTTGAAAAGCATCGTGTACACAGACGCACCACCCTTGCTCTAGCTTTGCCTCCTCTCAGCAGGACCTGTTCTAGGAGCCCTGAAGCAAGCTGGGCTGGAGTATGAATTCTCTGGATTGTAGACGATAATGCACCAAGCAGACAATCCCCTCTCAGATGCTAAGCCTCATGAGTGCAGGAACTCCTTGGTCCCTACAAAAGCTCCACTGCCGTGCTTGGGAAGGAAGCACTTGGTAAATATTTTTTAATGATCAAATGAGTGAGTGTGTGAGCAAGTGAGTGAGTAATCTGAGCATCTAAGAGGACTATTGATAAACAATCACAGATGAGCCTGCCTGCTTTTCCTGAGTGACGTTAGGTGTGGTGTATTTGTTGAGTTGTAGGGGCCCCAGACAGAATTGAGAACCATAGAATATTATCCTATCGGATTCCTGAGAGCCATCTAAGGCCTGTTGTCTGGGAACAGACAAACTGCTTTTTCTGTCCAGGGTCAGAGAGTATATATTTGCGACTTTGCAGTCTATAAGGTCTCGGTTCCAACTACTCAGTTCTGCTGCTGTAGCACAAAAGCAGCCATAGGCGATACATAAACGAATGAGCATGCCTGTGTTGCAATAAAAGGTTACATATGAAAACAGGTGGTGGGCCAGGTTTGGCCCAAGGGCTGCAGTTTGCCAATCCCACTCTTGCGGACCCCCTGATTTCAGAGAAAACTGAGGCAAATGGAAGTCGAGTAACCTCCCCAAGTACACTTAAGTGGCTAATGTTGGAGGTGGGGCTAGAAATCCAGATTTAGTGACTCTAAGCCAAAATTTTAGGCTTTCCTATCAAAAGAAAATCCATTTATCCATTGATTCAAGCATTCACTGACTGTATGTGTCAGGCACGGTACTAGGCCCGGGGTATTACTAGAGAAAACCAGGGCAACATGGCTTTGCTCTTTGAGAGCTTACAGCTGAGAGGAGTGAGGCAGAGGCCATCAGAATTCAGCGTAAGGAGTGCTACAACGGGACGAGGGGGGCGCGGGCAGTATCGGAATACACAGGCACCACCACAGGGCAAGAGGAAAGTTTCCTCTGCCTCCTGTCCGAGAAGCTTCCACGAGAAGGTGCAGGCCCCTAACAGGACTGCTGGCGTGCTCCCATCACGACTGTGATCGCCTCCTCCCAGTTTCGTCAGTTTAATTCTCCCCTGAAACCATGTACTCCCGCCATGCGGTGGTCCCCCAAGGGCACAGCTGATTCGATTAGTGGGAGCGTGGATTATCTCTACTGACCTCTGATCTTTCCAGTTAAGAAGTTCTTTGAGTTCACGATCTGATCCATGTCTGAACGGATCGTCCCCTCCAGGCCCTTTGTCAGCGTCCTGCATTCCTCCTTCAAAGCCCTTAATCCTTCCGCAACTTGATGCTGAACCAGGTTGCAGGCCTCCTCGAGGAGCTGCGGCAGAGAAGAGCGACACATAAATCGGGCTCTGTCAAACACAAGCGCTGACGGAGTCAAGCAGAGGGAGGGGCCCTCATCACAGGCGGTCGTAACATAAACAAAACTGCACACGCGTCCTAATTTTTCTTTCAAAGTCTGAGTCTGTTTGAATTAGTCATCATGGAAGTGAGACCGAGCAGGCCCGAGGCAGGTATTCCTCCACCCAGGGAAGGAATCATTAAAAACAACGAACGCCCTGAAAGAAAAGGGAAGGGGACGTTCATTTCGAGTAGCCGGGTTGCAGCTCACAGTCGTCGCTTACACAGAGCCAGGTCCTCTTTCTGTCGTTCTTCTTCCCCTTCATTTTCGGCAGCAGGTCTGTCTGGAGCGTTGGCAGGAGCTCCTCCATCACCAGGTTGCTCAGCACCTGCAGCGCGGAAGAGAGCGCCAGGGTCGGTGGATGGTGACACACAGATCCGAACATCAGGCCCACTCAAGACGTCCCTGTCCTGGGCTCAATGATCTCTGCAGGTTAATCCTTTAACCCGGTTCTGAGGCCACAGAAATCCCAACTGAGACCAATGTTAGAGGGTAGACATCCTTAAACACCCACAAGGAACAGAATATCTGCGGACATTCTCCCCTTGCTGGTTTCCCCAATGTGAAGAACAAATTCCTGAAATTTAACCTCCTCCTCTTCCAACCAGAAGAACCTAGTGTATTTAGGGTAACGGGAAATTTCAGTAGCAAAACTGTGAATGGAGTGTCAGGCTTGGTTTGGGGGGCTCGAGTCCTAGTCTGTATCCTCTGGGACTATCATCCTCCTCAAGTCCCCTCGTGATCTAAGAGTCTTCATGCTCTTTGTCCCTACTGTCCCTGAGCCCCCTTCCATCCTCTTTAATGTTTGGAAGAAGAAGGGAGGAGCAGTGTGGAGGAGGGGCGAGGACCACCCCACACTGGCCCGGACAGAAAGCGGAAGATGCTGCAGACACCTAGTGAAGTGGGTGCAGTTTTGCTAACTCTGCGCTTCTGGTGACCGTACAGTTTGAAATACTATTTTTAATTGAGTTTTATAAAAATGCAGAATTTTGTTCTACAATTGTTTAAAGCTATGTTGGTAGCACACAGAACATTTCATTGCTGTTTTTTGAGGAAGGGGCATATGTCAGTAACAGAATGTATCTGAAGCTGAACTGATGCGGGGGGAGAATCCCTTTCCCTTCTAGTTTTGAGAAACGTCCTCTTGGTTCCCAGGAGGAAGAACATGTATGACGTTGACATACATAGCCGCCTGGGCACAAACGCCTTGCGGTATGGAAAAACTGAGATTTGTTTTTATGTCCTCGTCTCCCTCTCTTCCTTCAGCATAAACTTAATTCCTTTAAACTAGGACACCTGTTAGGACCTGACCCCCTAACCCTGGTGAGCAGTAGGGCAGGCAGTCTGGACTTTCCAGTTGTGCCACAAAGATGGCGGCCCTCAGAAGAGCAGCAGTCCTTGTTTCAGGTTGTGGATCTGCAGATTGATAATTCTGCCATTTTCATTTCGTTTCCTGAAAGTCAGGGTCAGCTCATGAAAAGCTGTCCAACAACATGCTACGTGTGAAACGTCAGCCCGCACTGTAAACAAGAGGGGAATCAAATGAAGACGTCAATGGGTTTTCTGTGGCCTTCCGACTTGGGCAGTCCATTGACGAAGGGAGTTGGAAAGTTTGTTGCATACTATTGACAACTGTCTGTCCATGTCCTGCCTAAAATACCATGACTGTTTATACAAAGCATCTTTCATAAAGCTAAATACAGTTTGAAAGAAGAAAAAGAAAAAGAAGGGAGTAACAAATACTTCGGAACTACTGGACAGGTGTGAGCTGAGCAGAATATGGGGGGTGTCTGAAATTTTCAGGAGCTTTTTAAAAATTTGTTCCCAAATCTCTCCCCAAATTTTGCTTAGATCAATTAAAATGTTTCCCATGGATCTGAGGAGCATTCTGTACATCCACTTGTTCCAATGCCCATGTGGCACTGGCCCTTCCTTCTGTACCCCTGGCCCTGAACTGCAAAAGCTTTGCTGTTCACGTTCACTTCAAAAGACTCTGAGTCTTTTGGGTCCCACAGCTCAGCCTTCGATAGTAGGTTCAGACTGGGATTTACAAAAGGGCAAGCGTAGTTTTAGGAATGGAAGCAGGCGGAAAAGTCGAGAATTGCTCAAGACATCTGTTCGATGAGTTTGAAATAATATTTGTTCAAAATAATTGACCTCCTCCTTCTCACTTCTCATAAAAATTCAAATTACGCTTTGGGAATTAAGGAAGATTTTCTCTGAGGTCATTGGTCAGCCTCATGCTAGTGGAAATACGCATGAGCTCACTAGATCTTGCCTTTCGCCCGGGCTCTGCTACAGCAGGGTGTGATGCTTCGGCTGCACCAAACAGGGCCCTCCCAGGGTGGAGGTGAACGAGCCGTCCAGTCTCGCTGTGCCTGTGGGTCCCTGGGAGAGAAGGCTGCTCAGGTCAGTGCAGCAAGTAGGGCTCCTGTCATGTGCGATGTGCATCTGCCTGGTGGGGCACAGGTTACAATGGGGATGGCATTTCCACTAGCCCTGGTAGTTCACTGGCAGGGAGGTTTTCGCCTGTCTTCAGCGTTCTCTGGGGGCCGTCCAGAGATGAGTCACCAGTTTCTGAGCCAAGTAAGAGGAACTTGACATGTGCAAAACTCCATGGAAGTGAGCAGGTCTAACAATTAGATTGAGGAGGTAATTAATAATCCACAGACCCCATCCTGCTCAACGGGATAAGCTCTTGTTCGGAACACGTCTGCCCAAAGTGTGGCGTGCAGAGCGTGAGCCACGAAGGAAGGAGACTGATGCCAGAACTCCAGATCGATGGGTGGAAAAATATTTAACTCAAGAGTCACAATAATTGTCCTAATTTATCTTTTTGCAGAGTTTGGTTTGAATTTGGGCATAAGAGGGAAACGGGTTTGAAAAGATGAAAATGTTATATACAGAGGCCAAAGAAAAAGAACATTCCATTTGGGTGGGCTTACAGTTTTCTTCTAGTCTTTCCCACACAGTGTTCCAAGAAATTTGGTTCTATTTTACAACTCAGGGAATGGAAAAGGAACTATGTCTGGAGAAAAAAGAAGGAGTTGGGAATGAGTTGCAAGGGTCGGGGGGGAGAAGGCTTAGGCTTAGATGCAGGGCAGGCAGGGCCTCTGGGTGCCGAAACCCAGCTGCGTCTCATCCCAACACTGTCACCCTTGCCCTCTGACCTTCGGCCCCACCTCACTCCACCCTCACTTTGGGAGGTCCCTCACAGGCCCGGAGCCCACTCTGGGACCCCCTACCGTGGTCAGCTCTCCACAAGCAGGGTCCTAAGCTCATGGGCTCTTCCAGGGAAAGTAGCTCATCTAACAGATAAATCATAATATCCTCCCCTCAGAACAGGATCCACTGAGTTTTACCATAAGGGACCTAAAAATATCACTTTGTTTAAAAAAAAAAAAAAAGAGGAGGTGTTGTATAAATCTAACCACTGGGATGTGGAGATTTTTAAATTCTATCACACATATAAGAAGCTAAACCTGTCATTAGGTTGATCGACACTAACAAACCCAGGCTCTGCCCCTGAAGGCCGCACCACAGTGTTTCCTTTCAGATGTGGAGGCTGAGAGGGAGGCGTGAGCCCCAGAGAACCTCCCCCTTCCTGAGGTGGCCCCACCATCTGGCCAGGCTGCTGGCGCCCTGCCCTTGTGTTCCTCAGTGGTTGTATGGGGAGAGAATCCATTTAAAGGGGGTCACACTCCACATGGTTGAATGACAGACAACTCTGGAACGCGGGGATGAGGCCTATAACATGTGGATGGTTTCTTGTCTCGAAACCACTCTGTCGTGTGGGAATTACGAGCTGTTCTCTCGCCCACCTGGCTACCGTAAAGACAAATAACAAATATACCAAATCACTGTAGGTACTTTACATTTTGCAAAGCACCTTCCCTCATAATCTCGTTTGATACGTTTATATTGACAAGTAGAAAATATGTTGATGTTTTTACTGGTGTACAAATATTTTCACCTTAACAGTCTGTCAGGCAAGTTATTCTGAGATATTTGCTTTGCCTGGACACTTGCCTAAAACAACCGCTGCCATGAGGCCCACCATACTTGCTGCGTGAGTCATTACTATGCAGATAGTACTGTAATAAGGGCGAAAACCTTCCAAACACAGGCCCCTAGGGTAGAGGGGGTCAGGACAGTGTTATGATTAAGTTCATAGCAGACAGGAAGAAAAAATGCAAATAAACCCCAGTGCTTTAAACAAAAGATGTCATTTTCTCAAACTCAGTGATGCCACGCCATTTTCTTTAATTACCTGGTAGCTTTTCTGGGCCCCCAACCTCTTTTTTCTGAGTCTTAGAGTAGATACTGCTTTACTGTGAAGCTCCATGTCTTAGAACTTATGGCGAACCTTAATCTTTATCTGGCCCCATATGGGGAAGTTTTTGGAAGCCATTGCCTTTTACCAGCTTCGCCAAGCTAGTTCAAAATGCATTTCTGTCACAGACCCGCTTTGTGACTCTGGCCAACCTCTCTGAACGTTCTTTCTCTCACCTGGAGGGTGTTGGACAAATAACCCAGCACTCACATTTTGTGAGTCTGCGATTTTACCAAAGATACTCAAATTCCTGGGGGAACAAAACGTCTCATGGGGTCACTTGATAACTCCAGCTTTTGCTGATCTCTTTTTCGTTTTTTGTTTTGTTTTCCCACTTAACAATATTTTTTATGCTGCAGAATTAGGGCCTTATTCTGACCGCTTTGCACTAATGCTTTATGACATGGATGTATGTCCAGATCCACATACCCTCACACACATACGCTGCCTTATCTTCTGGTGCTTTCTATGTCTATCTTGCCTCACCACAATGGCCAGGGATGCGTCGTTTAGTTCTCTTATACCTTAGAGCACTTAGCACATGCAGCCTACAGCAAAAATCACAAAGTAAACAAAGTGCAACAAACTCAATACTCAGCTCCCAGACAGAATTTAAGTACCTGTTTTCAATGTTCTCATGAAGGAACAGGATCTGATGTAAGATTTCAAGCTAAAGAAAAAAATGTAGCAAGTGGGACAGCTGAACGGAAGGAGCTAAATAAACGTGTCACTTAGCATCTTCCATGGTTGTGCTGATCTTTGCTGGGTGGGAGACACAAGCCGCCACTTCCTTTGCCATTTATCCCCTTAGCCTGTGCCCCTGAAACAGTCAGCCTCCTCCACGGGGCAGGGACCACTCTGTCTGGTCCATCTCTGGATCACTAGCCCTCAGTAAAGCGCCTGGCATACGGCAGGCACTCAATAAATAGTTGTTGAATGAATAAAACTGGGCAAGTCACCTAATTGTCATATGGCTCCCTCAGTTTTCTCATTTACAAAATGGAAATAATAGTAATTGCCCTCCTCACCTCATAAGATTGGTAAAACAAACAGAGTTAGGATTTGAACATTATAAAGTATCAGAAAAAGGCATTTGAATACTGGTCTATGTATGAAATATGTTCGTTTACGTGGCAGGCCAATCAGTGTCAAATGCTTTAGCCTCCTCTTCTTATGGTTTTGTTTTTCTTTTTGACATAAGTACAGTAAGTCTTTAGTCCTCTCAGATTTATAAATGAATTTGCTTCCCCAAAATATCAGGAACCAAGAATTGGTTAAAGTTCTGGAATAAATCTCAGGTTGGGAAAAGATTAGTTTAGAATTTACCAATAAAAGGACAAGATTATGATGGTAAACATATGTTTTCACACGGTAAAACAATAAAGAACAGCTCCATCATCATGAGAAAATGTTTTTGGCTTTAGATGTTTCATGACCAAACAGAGACAAGGCACCATCTTGCATCTGCCAAATATTTTTCCCTAACAACAAATTTCCCCAGTCCCCAAAAGACGTACCCTGGAGACATGGCAAAAAAAAAAAAAAAAGACTAGCGTTCTTGGACACTGTGTTCCTCTAATTAAGTAAGGCTCATACCCAGCCTCAGCTTCTGGGCTGAATCAGCCATGTGATTGGTGTCACTACGGAGGCCAGAGTCACATCAGAAAACACAGTTTCCTTTGGAGATTTGTAGCACTATCCCTGGCACCAAGCCCACTGAGGTGCTTAGGCCATGACCAGCATTTAATCAGGATAATGGCAAATTATAATATACTACAGAAGACAGAAAACTAAAAGTTAAATAAAACATATAGAAAACTGTCTAACACTTTTAAAAATTTGTTTCCATTCATTACTTCATTTACATAGCATTCAGTAGATAAAGACAGCTGTGTGCCAAATGCTTGTCCAATTGCATCTCATTTAATTTTCCCAACCCTGCAAGGTAAATATTATTATTCCTATTTTTCTCAGAGGGGTCATCTGAGACTAAAAGAGGTTAAATAACTTGGCAAGATTTAAGTCCAAGTCTGTTGACCGTAAAGCCCCGCCACACGCTTTGCACTATACCTCACTATTCACATTTGTTTTTAGTCCGGAAGCATAAGATCATTTGAAAGAATCATTCTTTTTATAAAAAATGGTAGACGCTGCTCTTTGCACTGCCATAGCAGTGTTTTTGGCTGCCCTATTTAGCGCCTAGTTTGGCTGTCTTTGTCGTGGGCGCCTAGTATTAGCTTGCTGAGCAATGCTTCCAGACAATGAGAAGGATGGCCTTTGGAACCACATATTTTATTCTTGTAACTTTTTTTATTTGATCATTTATTAAAATGACCCTGACTTCCTACCACTCGGACAGAGACAGGATCCAAAATTCTGAGCCACGTGTCACCTGGATTTCGTCCCCTGTGATCATTTCCCATGCGCCGTAGTGACCCTTCTCCTGTCGGAAGAATTGCACAGCTTCCAAGAAGGCTTGGGCTTCAAATGACGTCTGCTTCATGTAATCTGAAGGAAAGATGAAGGGGGATTTAGCAAAGAGAAACATTTCATTTTACGTTTTTCCATGGTTCTTCAAGTGCAATGTTGAAGGCATGGAATTATGAGACGTAGAAAAAGGTAAGCAAGTACTGAAGTCAAAGTTCACTGGCAGGTGTACATCATCATATTGCTTGTTCACTGTCCTAGATGATTAATTCTGCCACTTACTGAGCATTCTGGCTAGGACTAGCCACAGGTCCATCTCCTTTCTTTCTCTCCCATCCAGCCCCGTGCACCGGGTGACTTTCTGCTACCGACTCGAACACCTCACTCAGATAGACCATCCCTTAACAGCACCTCTTGTGTTCAAAGTATCCCCTCCCAGTTTCCCAAACAAAACTCTAATTTCTTTGTGACTTAATATCAGCTTTCTGTCAAAAGGACATCAATATAATATGCACATTTATGCAAATGAAAGCCAATAATTGCTAATACTTTTAGCAGAATACTGTTCATTTCAGCACTTCACATATTTCATTGAAACCTCACAGACCCCTCTGAGGAGAGTATTATCATCATTCCCATTTTGCAGATGAGAAGAGGAAGCACAGAAAATGAATGAATTGCCTAAGGTCACATAGCTAGTGAGTGGCAGAGCCAGGATGTGAATTCAAGTAGTCTGACTTCCGAGCCCGCTGCTAACCACGACACACTATACTGCTTCCCATACTAGTTTTATCGGTTTGCAATTCCAAACATACTGGATTTTAAAAGGTGTCATATCTGAGAGGTACAAAGAACTAAAAGTAGAACTACCATTTGATCCAGCCATACTACTACTAGGTATCTACCCAGAGGAAAAAAAGGCACTCTATAAAATAAAGACATCTGCACTCAAATGTTTATAGCAGCACAATTCACAATTGCAAAGACGTGGAAACAACCCAAGTGCCCATCGATCCATGAATGGATTAATAAAATGCGGTATAGATATACCATGGAGTTCTACTCAGCCATAAAAAATGGTGAACTAGCACCTCTTGTATTATCCTGGTTGGAGCTGGAGCCCATTCTTCTAAGTGAAGATCATTTGAAAGAATCATTCTTTTTATAAAAAATGGTTCACAAGAATGGAAAAACAAACACTGCATGTATTCACCATTAAATTGGTACTAATTGATCAAAACTTACACACACATAGAAAAGCAACATTCATCGGTGCTGGGAAGGTGGGGAGGGGTGGAAGGGATAGGTGAACTCACACCTAACGAGTGCGGTGCACAGTGGCTGGGGGATGGGCACGCTTGTAGCTCTGACTGGAGCAGTGCAAAGGCAATTTATGTAACCAAAGTGTTTGTACCTCCGTAATACTCTGAAATAAAAATAAACATAATAGTAAAAAAAATATGAGAGGTAATATCCTGCCATAAGGAATGAATATCTAATGGTGGGTTTTCAGGTGTGGTGGAGGGAGCTGGGGCTGAATGGCCTTCTCAGAATTCCATAAATCACACAATGCATGCAGTGTCTTCTTCTAACAGAAAGTAGCTCTTGGGGGAAATAGTGGCAATAGGATTACAGAAATCTTAGTGCAGAAATAAACTTTAGAAATAATCTAATCAAACAATAAAGAAATCAAGGGGAAATAAAGTGGGATACGTGAAGTGAGCGAAGGTCTAACTTTCCTACCTCTCCCTCCTTAGGGCAGGGAGCTCTCCGTGCAATCTGCATTTATAGGGCAATGTTAGATTGATCGGTTGATGACGGCTGATTCTCGGGAGCAGGGCGCAGGGAGAAGGAGGGACCATCACAGCTTTACACAGTGGGATTACTCAGTCAATGACTAAATGGTTGATGTGGGACTCAACAGAACTAAGCAAGAATCAATCTGCTCTGAAAGAAGACAATCGATTAATAGATTGTGGATGACTGTTTTGAGATTGGCTTACTAGTTCATAAGCCTTAGGAACTTGGAAAAGAGAAAATACAATTCAAGGCGTATCTTCTACAAGGGTTCAAGCACAATTCTTCACAGTGAGGATACGATGAAGCCCAGAAACTCCACTTTCAAAAATGTAAAACAATAACTGACATTTCTAATATCAACATAGGGAGTTGGTCAAAATCCGTATCAGAAAAAGGGCACATCCCAAGAATCCAGTTTTTAAATTGAAGTATTTTTTCCTTGTTTTTTTTTTGGCTTTCCAACTGATTTAGTGTTTAATCTTAGAAGTTTGGAAAACAAAAATTAAAATCTTGCTATAAAATTGACAACACCATCGGTAGTGTTCTCTCCCCAAGGACATTGTGATACGGGGCTCAGTACACTGGGACGACTTTCCCAACTGAGATGGAAACTGTACTCACTACATTGGGATTCAAGATTGACTCATGTTCTCTTATTTTTAACAGCTGTTTTCATTTCCATCCTAAGAAAACAAAGAGATGGAAGAAAATATGGTACTGTATTTGGATAGAGCAAATATAGCCAGACCCTCGAGCCAGGGAATGAAGTTTTAAATTCTTCACGTCCTTACAAGAAACATACATTTATTTACTTCTTCCCCTGCTGACCTCAGGAGAAAGCGTTTGAAATCCTGTCTGTTAACTTCTATATCTCTGTCAAAGCAAACGATGACCCTGCCACGAATGGTTGCATTTGCAAAGATCCTTGGAAAAAAATAACTGAAGAAATGAAACTTGGAGACAATGATTTGAGCATCAGTGAGAAGTCAAAGAAGGAATAGAAGGCGCGCTAGAGGGTACCAGTAGTGGAAGTGAGGCGCCTTACGATAGGCAGAGAAGAAAAGTATTAGTAATCGAAATGAATCACCAAGAAATTATAGTCTTTCAACAATGAAGCCTCAGAGAGTGAGAGCCTGGATCTGAATTCTGGACTCTTTACCATTACGAAATACTTAAACTAGATTTTAACTACTCCCTTTCCATAGGGGAAAAATAATCTATGGATTCATCATTAGATTTTCAGCTTATAAACTGATTAAATAAATTAGTTTACACAATGTTTTTAGAACAGAGTCCCCACACAGTAAGCTGCTTTCTGGATATTTGTTCTTATGGTTGTCAGCGAAGCTCAAAAGCAATTGCCAGGACATTAAGCAAATACAGAACAAAAGTCTGCTTTGTGAAAGACAGAATTATACTGTAATGGTAATATGACCTTCATTTCTTCTAAGTTGTTTGCAAAGGCGTTGCTGAACTCAGCCAGAGTGTACAGGTGTTTGAGAGAACCCAGATTAGCAGATACTTGATCAACTTCCTGCCACAGATCTCATGGGAACAAACTCCAGGTTCACAATCACTGGCTCTCCTGTCAACATGCAATTGGAGTTTAGTTCAGTGGCCCCCAGAATCAACAATAGCTTTTGGTTTTTAAGCCTTCTTGCAAGCAGACTTTTAAAAAAGGCAGATGTCAGCCCAAACTCTGTGTTTCCGGCATGCCGTAATTACGAGGATGCCCGAGGAGACTGATGGGCTGGGAAGGGTTGACATTAGTGCATTCGGCTCCCGCATTTCATAGATGAGGAAACTGCAGAAAGAAATGGTTAACTTCTTAGCTGAAGGTCACACAGCTGGTCAGTATCGGAGCCAAGAGCTGAGAGTTTGGCTCTGGCGTGTCTTGAGCGGCCTTGGCATGCACGCTCACTTAAATCACAGACTATGAGACTTGGAAGTGATCTCAAAGGTCACCAGCCAAAGCTCTCGCTCAACGCTGGGATCCCTCAGAATCCCAGGGAGACATCTGTGCAGCTCCAGCTTGAATATTTCCAGTGACAGGAAGCTCACAATTTAATGAAATAGTTCTTTCCACCACTGAACTGCTCTGAATTTTCCTTCTATTGAGCCAAAATGTGTTTCCATGAACTCTCTCTCTCATTAATCTCATTTCTCTCTTTCAGAGCAAAATAGACACGTTTACTCCTTTTCCATATGGTAGCTCTAAAAAACAGCTATCACCTGAATACCCTTATTTTCCTTCAACCGTTCTTTAAACAACTTATCTTTTGGATCTTTTTAATTCGGCCCTCCCTTTTCCTTCCTTCCCTCGGTGATCCAGTCTAATTTATCAGTATGATCTTGGCCCCTACAACTGAATACAATACACTGTGCATTGTCTGACTGGTTGTAAATCACATAAAGCAGAAAGATACTTTTCTGCTTCTGATCTCTAACCCAGCGGTCCCCAACCTTTTGACACCAGGGACCGGTTTCATGGAAGACAATTTTCCTACAGACGGGGCTATGGGGATGGTTTCGGGATGATTCACGCGTATTACATTTATTGTGCACTTTATTTCTATTATTATTACATCGTAATATATAATGAAATAATTATACAGCTCACCGTAACGCAGAATCAGTGGGAGCCCTGAGCTTGTTTTCCTGCAACTACATGGTCCCATCTAGGAGGTGCTGGGAGACAGTGACTGATTGGACAGGAGGCGGGGCTCAGGTGGCGATGCCAGTGACAGGAAGTGGCTGTAAATGCAGATGACGCTTCTCTCACCCTGCTGCTGTGCGGCCCACTTTCTAACAGGCCACGGACTGGTACCAGTCTGTGGTCCAGACTGTTGGGGACTACAGCTCTACCCTGTTTTAATATACCCACATTGTCATATTGTTGACTCATATCTTCCTTGTAGTCAAATAAAATCCCTGTACCTTTTTCATATAAAACTCTTGTCAATCTAAGCCTCTCCTAACCTGTACTTCTGCTTTTGACTTTGAAGGATGTAGTTTAACACTATGCCTATTAAATTACAATGTACTGTGATCAGCCCAAGGTCCCAAATCATTTTAAAAATGATTTTAAAATCATTTTAAAATTATACTTCTGTCTCCAACTCCCTTTCACCTCAGCATCATTTGGAAATCTGGTAAGCTTGCCTTCTGCGTTTCTGGCCAAATCCCTGATTAAAACATTCACCAGATCAGGGGCAAGGAAAGAGCCCTGGGGAACCCGAAGCATTTTAGGAGACATGTGGGGGACACATCTTGGCCATTCATTCAAGAATCATATCCTCAGGACCAAGAAATGTCTAGGAAAGCACTATTCTCTTTAGTCTCTCCCGATTTCCTCATCCGTGCAGCTGCATGGAAAACTCATATTTGGGAGACATAATTAAGGATTTTGCAAGGGAAGGAAAAATTCTCTAGGCCTCTCGGGGACAGTTACTCAGAGGGCAAGCCAGAAAGAAATCACTTTTGGTTTTTTCCACTTACACAGATTTATAACAAGTCAACTGAAACACCGAAGCGCCGAGGCCCGTGGAGTCATTCTAGCTTTTGACTCTGGCTGCTGCGTCGGGACTCCCTGACTCAAGCTGAGTTTGGAGGCTGCCTTGTTATTTTATTTTATCCATAAACTGCGCCAAGCCTTGTTAGCCGATCTGCCTGGGGATCTGTGAAGGTTATGTAACAGCATTACTCACCACGCTGCTATGGGGCTCATGGCACTGATGTGCACTTGTAAGCTGTCTCCAGCTTCGGTCTGAAGGCACCTTTCTAGAAGAGCTGCAGTGTGAGCCTGTCTGCCCTCGTTTCTTTTAGAACAAAGGAGAAGGAGCACAGAGGAAGGTCACCAACATTTACTGAGTCCCCACCATAGAGTAGGAACCTTGTGAGACGTTTACACACACTGTGTCTTATTATCTTTCCAACATCAAGTAGGAATTAATATCTCTACTTTACAGAGGACAAGAAAACTAAATTTCAGGTAGGTTAAATCGCTTCTTTAAGCTAGTGTGTGATTCACCAAGGCTCACACCTCCAAAGTCCTGTTATAACGCTCCATGGTTTAATGTTTTAAAATTTTTTATTTTGAAATAAATTCGGAGTCACATACTGTTGTAAGAAAAAAATAGAGAGAGATCCAATATACCCTTCACCCAGTTTCCCCCAAAAGGAACATTCTGCAACACTATAGTATAATATCACAAACATGAAATCGACATTGAAGTGGTCCAACCTTCTTATTCAGATTTCACCAGTTTTACAGGCACTCCTCTGTGTGTGTGTGTGTGTGTGTGTGTGTGTGTGTGCGCGCGCGCGCGCGCGTGTGTGTCGGTGGTGGTTTAAGTTTAAAGTTATTGTAAAAGGGACTTTCCTCCTCATTAGAATCATATAATTCCAGAGTTTGATCATAGATTAGGGATCATCTAGTCCAAATCCCTCATTTTACAAGTGAACAGATTGAGGGCCAGACAGAACATGACATGACATTACTAAAAATAAAACAAAAGAAAATCCTCTCGCTGGAATTAACAGTGAATGGTGTCCATTCAAATGAGTTGGTAATAGAGTTTTAATTTTTATTTAAAAACATACGTATACATGACCCACCTAAGCAAGTATTTATTCTATATTATAAATGATAACTCATAGGAACCAGCCCCATGTACTTAGAAGAAACTGGTAAACTACCAGGGCCCTTCAACTACATTTTTTAAACTCTGAGACTAAGATATTAATCTACTGACCAAATCATATTGCGTTAGTGAACACAGACCTACCAGGAAGAGAGGAGACATATGTCCCCCAAAAATGAAAATGTATACCGCAGATGCAGAAACCCAAGGATGAGTTACAGTGGTGTTGCTCTAGGTGAAAATAGATACAAGAACTCACTCAGAGGACAGAAAACTACTCAAACAAATGGAAGAAAGGTGTTTCTAATCAAGACATTGTTTTGAGAAAAATTTTTAACCACACAGAAAAATACTGCGTGCCTCTCCGGCTAAAAGCAGTGAAGCTCATGAATTCTTGACTTGTCAATAAATATTAAAAGACCGTCGACAGAAGAAAGGAAGTGGTGATTAGCAGAACAAGTAAAGACAGACTAACCTCATTTCCTTTAGATAGACATACTAGATTGGTAGATTAGAAGGCTGTTATAGACATCCTGTATGCAGATTTCAGCAAGGCAATCATTAAATCATGTCTTGCAAGATTTTGATTGACACACTGAAGAAGTTTAGATTGGCTGATAATGCAAACAAACATATATAGTTAAACTATCTAAACAATAGGTGCTGGTTAAAGGACTGTGGTTATTAACATCATAGAAGAAATTTCCCCAGGGCACCACCCTCAAAATATTTTCAATTACTTGGAAAAGAATATGTATGCATATATATATATATATATATATTATAGTTACTAAATTTTATTTACCTACTATAGGCCAAGCACTGAGTTAGGCCCTAGGATACAAAGCTGAAAAAAAAATATGACTTTTAACTTCAAGTTCCTAACAGTCTAGTGGATGACAGAATCAGCATCCAAAATGACGCATAGTGTGGATAAAATAATCCAGCACCTAAGGCCAAAAACACAACCACAAAAGTATATGATATGAGCCTGATACATAATAGGCATGCAAAAAATGATTGGTAAATAGATAGATTGAATGAATAAAGGTACCAAAAAAAACACACCAAAATTCTGGGGTTTCACTTAACAAAGCAGGTAAGTCGGGGCCTCGAAAATGTGGAATATGACAAGGACAAGGATGGTCATATATGGATTCTGAGATATGGTCCTCTGAGCTTATCATTCCAAACCTGTAGCTCATGCTGAGCACCAGAATATTTTACAAACATTTTTAAAATAAAGGAAAAAAGTGGAGTATTCTGAAGAAGATCAAGTGAATGATGAATCTCAAAGCCTTGGAAAGAAAAAACCTAGAAAAGAACGGGTTTTTATCTATGTGAAGATCTGTAATGTAAAAAAGGACTTCAGGCCGGGCGCGGTGGCTCACGCTTGTAATCCTAGCTCTCTGGGAGGCCGAGGTGGGTGGATTGTTTGAGCTCAGGAGTTCAAAATCAGCCTGAGCAAGAGTGAGACCCCATCTCTACTAAAAATAGAAAGAAATTAATCGGACAACTAAAAATATATAGAAAAAATTAGCCAGGCATGGTGGCGCATGCCTGTAGTCCCAGCTACTCGGGAGGCTGAGGCAGTAGGATCGCTTGAGCCCAGGAGTTTGAGGTTGCTGTGAGCTAGGCTGATGCCATGGCACTCTAGCCCGGGCAACAAAGCGAGACTCTGTCTCCAAAAAAAAAAAAGGACTTCATTTGTTCTACGTGGATTCAGATGCTACAGCCAGGATTGCGCAGAGTAGAGCGTGGCAGATTTTGACTCACTATAAGAAACACATTTCTAACATTTAGGCTTATGTTAGAGTTAAGTAGGGGCCAACAGGATGTCAAAAGTGTCCCTAGAGAGGAAGTGCTCCATCAGAGCTGAGTTACCTTCTAGAAGGTGTACAGACTTGCTCAAATCCCTCTATTATATACTCTCATGGCACCCCATGCCTCCCCGCCACAGCACTTACGACAATTATAATTTTAGTTATTAATGTGATCATGGGAGATGCATCTTCCCCTAGACTCTAAGCTCCAGAAGGACAGGGGGCTACTGTTTGTATTCACCATGGCATCCCCAATCCTAGTACATGGACTTATTAAATATCTGAAGAAGGAAAGAAAGGAGGGAGGGAGAGAGGAGAAAAGGAAGGGATTGACACGCTAGAAGGAATGCTGGATTAAATCTCCTATAAAGTTCCTACCGATCTGAAATCTCACGTTTACAAACGAAACCCAAGTGTTGCAATGTGTTACGTTGCCTTAATGAGTTCCTGCCCACTGTTGTAAAGAGCTACTGAAAGCAACTGTTGTGCTCTCCCCCAGTGCTCGTCAGACTTCCCTGAGCACCAAGAAGAATCTGCATTTCTTTTTTTTTTTTTAATTTTTTTAATTTATTTCAGCATATTATGGGGGTACAGATGTTTCTGTTACATATGTTGCCCTTGCCCCCACCTCCCTCCCTAAGTCCGAGTTTCAAATATGTCCATCATTTGGGTGGTGCAC